>JALAZF010000235.1:9480000-9662271 GCA_022829125.1 Lathyrus tuberosus | reverse complement strand
AGAGAGAGAGAGAGAGAGAGAGAGAGAGAGAGAGAGAGAGAGAGAGAGAGAGAGAGAGAGAGAGAGAGAGAGAGAGAGAGAGAGAGAGAGAGAGATGAAAATGAACAAACAAATATTAGCCTACAACCACAAAGCTAATACACAATAAGGGATTGTCAAGGCAATCTAAGAAGTTAAAATGAATTATAACCATTACAACTAGCCCAAACCAATCCCAAGAATGAAGTTTAACTAAATAAATTGTTGTGAGCTGTTAAAGCTGTTCTTTGGAAGTTTTGAACGCGTAATCGATTACGCATATGTTGCTAATCGATTACACCTGTTAGTTTTCCAAAAATAACAGAATTAACAGCAGTGCCACTTTAGTTGTATTTTAGATTTTATTTTGTTATTCTCTCAAGTGTATAAATACTTTGATGTAATTCCAATTCCAAATTAATGTCAATTTTCATTCATCACTATTACTCTCTACCCTAATTCTCTCTCTCTCTCTCTCAATTCATCTTCTTCCCCAAGTTTCTTTTCCACCATTGTTACTACCTTCAAAATTCTGCTTTTATGTTTTATGTTGTTCTAACATTTGGCATCAAGAGCTCTGGTTATTGATCCTAATTTGCTGCAACAACAATGGCTACCGTTTCCAATGATCGAATTCCCACCAATCTTCCAATTCTTGATTCGAAAAACTACGACAAATGGGCGAAACAAATGAAGGTTCTATTTGGTTA
This sequence comes from Lathyrus tuberosus, assembly GCA_022829125.1. Lineage (NCBI taxonomy): Eukaryota > Viridiplantae > Streptophyta > Magnoliopsida > Fabales > Fabaceae > Lathyrus > Lathyrus tuberosus. The sequence continues at coordinate 9,661,543 of JALAZF010000235.1, read as the reverse complement.
TCAAGAGGTTCTTGAGATCGTCATCAATGGAGTTACACCGTTAGGGGAAGATGCTAACGATGCTCGTAGGGCTACATACAAGGAAGAAAAGAAGAAGGATTACAAAGCTCTATTCTTGATTCATTCGTGTGTTGATAACGACAATTTCGAGAAGGTTGGTGATTGTGAATCCGCGAAGCAAGCATGGGAAATCTTGGAGAAAGCGTATGCCGGTGCCGTCAAAGCGAAGGTGGTAAGGTTACAAACTTACAAACGTCAATTCGAGTTAACGCAAATGGAGGACAAAGAAACGATCAACGATTACATCACGCGTATTACCCGGTTAGTCAACCAAATCAAGTCATGTGGCGAAACGATCCTTGAGCAGAATGTTGTATCGAAAGTGTTGCGTTCGTTAACATCACGTTTCGATAACATTGTTGTGGCTATTGAGGAGTCGAAGGATCTAACGACTTTGAGCAAAGATGAGTTGCAAAGTTTGTTAGAGGCGCATGAACAAAGGATGGATGAGAGAAGTGCCGACAAAGCCAAAGCGGAGATCGCTTTGCAAGCGCGCTTACATGAGAAGAACAAGAGATCGAAAAGGAAGTGGACTTCTAAAAGTAAGAAGAATTTTGGTGGAAAAGATCCACAAAATTCAAAGGGTGAAGGAAGCTCCAAAGAGGGTAATTAAAGCACCCACAAACCGTTTGACAAAAGTACTGTGAAGTGTTACAATTGTCAAAAGCTTGGGCATTTTGCGAAAGAATGTTGCTCAAAACGCAAGGAAAAGGATGCGGATGAGGCTAAGGTTGCTAGGGAAGAGGTAGATGATGAAGATACCCTTCTTGTGATGATTACGGAAGAGAATTATGGCATTGTTGATGCTGCTGGCAGCAGCTACTGTGATGACAGTTTGCAGGACAGCAGTTGTACTGTGTCGGAAAGTGGCGGAAAAATGCGTTCGGGTCGAAATGCATTACTTACCATGGGTGATGGAGTTCAAAGTAAAGATGAGTGGTATTTGGATTCCGGTTGTTCAACACATATGACGAGTCGAAAGGATTGGTTTGTGTAAATCAATCAAGCGGCAAAGAGTAAAGTCAAGTTTGCCGACGACACCACTTTAAGAGCCGAAAGGGTAGGAGATGTTTTGATCGGAAGAAAGAATGCTGGACATTCTAGGATCAAAGATGTCTTGTACATACCGGGAATTAAGTGTAATCTTTTAAGCATTGGCCAATTACTTGAAAGAGGTCACTTAATTCGGTTGGAGAACAAGATGTTACACGTTTTAGATTCAAATGGTGTGTTGATTCTAAAAGCGACGATGGCTGCCAATAGAACTTTTAAGGTTGAGTTAAAGGTTATGGAGCATCGTTGTTTAGCTACCGCGGCAAGTAGAGATGAGTGGTTATGGCATTACCGTCTTGGTCACCTTAATTTTAGGGATCTCAAAATGTTGCAACAAAGTGAAATGGTAACGGGGCTGCCACACATTAGTGTTCCGACAGAATTGTGTGAGGAGTGTGTGACGAGTAAGCAACACAAGAATGTGTTTAGCAAGGATGCGGGTCGAAGAACCAAAGGCTTACTTGAGGTGGTGTATTCCGATGTTTGTGGACCGATGCAAGTAGAGACTTATGACGGCAATCGATATTTTGTTACATTTATTGACGATTTTAGTAGGAAGCTTTGGACATATCTTATCAAGAGGAAGGATGAGGTATTTGGAGTGTTCAAGAGTTTCAAGTCCATGGTGGAGCATCAAAGCGGTCGGAAGCTCAAAATTCTCAAAACGGATGGTGGAGGTGAGTATACCTCTAGTGAGTTTGGGAAGTTTTGTGATCTTGAGGGTATCGTGCGTGAGGTGGTGCCTCCATATACGCCTCAACAAAACGGAGCTGCCGAGAGGAAAAATCGTACAATAATGAACATGGTGCGTAGTATGCTTTGTGGGAAGAAATTGCCTAAGGAATTGTGGGGTGAGGCCGTGTCTACAGCCACCTACTCGTTGAATAGGTGTCCTACTAAGAAGCTGGAGAAGATTACACCAGAAGAGGTTTGGAGTGGTTTCAAACCAAGTGTGAATCATTTGCGCGTTTTTGGATCGATTGCATATCGTCATGTACCGAATCAACTTAGAAAGAAGTTGGATGATAAAGGTGAGAAATTGATATTTGTTGGATATCACTCTACTGGAGGGTACAAGCTGTTTGATGAGAGGAATCGGAAAATCGTGATAACCCGGGACGTGTTGTTTGACGAAATAAAAACTGCTGAAACAGCAAGTGTAATCGATTACCCAAATGTTGCTAACCGATTACACCCTCCTGAACAGCAGCAGTTTGCTGATTTGTTTGATGCTGAGAGTTCCGAATCCGCTGTACCTGCACCTACTGAAGCGGAAAATGATGTTGTGAATAGTGGTAGACCAGTGAGGCAAAGAGCCTTGCCTCATAGACTCCGAGATTGTGAGAGGTTCCAAGATAATGAAGTGAACAATGATGGTGATTTTGTTCATTTTGCACTTATGGCCGAATCTGAACCGATAAATGAGGAGGAAGCCTTAAGTGATCCTAAGTGGATATGTGCAATGAAAGAGGAGCTGGAATCTATTGAGAAAAATGGTACTTGGGAGTTGGTCGATTTACCACATGGAAAGAAACCGATTGGTGTGCGATGGGTCTATAAAGTCAAAGCAAATCCTAAAGGTGAAGTAATCAAGTACAAAGCTCGATTAGTTGCCAAAGGGTTCTTGCAACGTGAGGGGATAGACTACGAGGAGGTATTCGCACCGGTGGCTAGATTGGAGACTATTCGTTTGGTTGTTGGAATTACGCATAGCAACAATTGGGTGATTTACCAAATGGATGTGAAATCTGCGTTTTTGAATGGTCCTCTTGATGAGGAGGTCTATGTTGGGCAGCCACCTGGTTTCGTGATTAAAAATCAAGAGAAGAAGTACTACAAGCTACACAAGGCGTTGTATGGTTTGAAACAAGCTCTGAGAGCTTGGAACAAACGTATAGACGGCTTTCTTATTGACATCGGTTTCAAACGGTGTGTATCCGAACATGGTGTTTATGTGAGATCGGATACTATTGATGGTGTTATTATACTTTGCTTGTATGTTGATGATCTCTTGATTACGGGCAGCAATGACAAGAGTATTTCAAGGTTCAAAGTGGAGCTCATGAGTGAGTTTGAGATGACGGACCTTGGAGTCATGAGATACTTTCTTGGCATAGAGTTTCACAAGTCAAAAGTGGGGCTGCTTATGCATCAAAGAAGGTATGCTCTAGATATCTTGAAAAGGTGTGAAATGGAGTATTGTAATGCTTCTAATACACCTTGTGAGGCTAGAGTTCAGCTGTCCAAAAGTGATGATGTGGATCCAACGCTTTACCGGAGTTTGATTGGATCGTTACGGTATTTGTGCAATACTCGACCGGATTTGGCTTTTAGTGTCGGTATTGCGAGTAGATTCATGGAGAGACCTAAGGTGTCTCACTTGGCAGCGGTCAAGAGAATCCTTAGATATGTGAAAGGTACTCTTGGTTGTGGTATTTTGTTTTCCACATCGGATATGGGTCGCAAATGTACTTTGCTTGGCTACACCGATTCTAATTGGTGCGGAGATAAAGATGATCGGAAATCTACGGCGGGTTACATCTTTATGTTCGGTAGTACACCAATCTCATGGTGTTCGAAGAAGGAACCGGTTGTAGCACTCTCTTCTTGTGAGGCCGAGTACATTGTGGCATCATTGAGTGCTTGCCAAGCTATGTGGTTAGTGAATCTTATGAAGGAATTGGGATGTGGTGATGATGATGCCACCACACTGTTTGTGGATAATGTTTCCGCGATAAATCTTGCGAAGAATCCGATTGCACACGGAAGAAGCAAGCATATTGAGATGCGGTTTCATTACTTGAGAGAATTGGTCGGTGATGGAAAGCTTAGATTGAGCTATTGCCGAAGCGAGGACCAAGTTGCGGATTTGTTGACCAAGGGTGTGACAAATGAGGTGTTCAAGAGACTGTTGAAGAGCTTGAGCATGATGAACTTGGAGCAACTAAAGTGAGGTGGTGTGTTGTGAGCTGTTAAAGCTGTTCTTTGGAAGTTTTGAACGCGTAATCGATTACGCATATGTTGCTAATCGATTACACTTGTTAGTTTTCCAAAAATAACAGAATTAACAGCAGTGCTACTTTAGTTGTATTTTAGATTTTATTTTGTTATTCTCTCAAGTGTATAAATACTTTGATGTAATTCCAATTCCAAATTAATGCCAATTTTCATTCATCACTATTACTCTCTACCCTAATTCTCTCTTTCTCAATTCATCTTCTTCCCCAAGTTTCTTTTCCACCATTGTTACTACCTTCAAAATTCTGCTTTTATGTTTTATGTTGTTCTAACATAAATGAACTCTTTCTCATTAAGAAAATCCCCAATTAAAAAGAATAACATTCCTAGCTAGCCAAAAACTTTAGACATCCGAGAACCAAAATAACATTCTTCCTGAAAACAAAATATTAAAGGTGGAAAAGTGATATGGAATTAGTATGGAAACATATAAACCTTCAAACCCCAACCAAACCAGCACAAAATGCCAAATACGAGCATAAATCAGATAGTATAAAATAAGGCGAACAACAATTTCTTCATGATGAAAACAAAAAGGAAAAGGCAGATAATGAGCACCATTAATGACTCCACGTTTCTTAAGCTCAAAACGAACATAGAGCATATTCAAGAGTAGCGTCCACACAAAAACTTGAACATTGTTAAGCACACTTGGCTTTCTAATTTATCTTCAACGCAAGAGAAATGGACAAAGGAATAATGGTAATCGCTGATAAGGAATGTTTATGCAATCTTGAGTAGTCTGTTTCCACTGAAAAGCCTTTGGGATCACAACGCCAAACAAATGAATCATCGAACTTAAGGATTGGAGTTACCTAATCTAAAATGCACGAGATAACATTCAACTAAGACTTGGCCAACTCTAAAAGTGATTCAGAGCAAATATTCCGGTTCCAAGTCCATGATCCATTGGTCCAAACACCTAAAGAATTCACTTTTAATCTCGAAGCAGACACAGTAACCGCATCAAATAAATTTGGGAAGTATGAATTATATGGATTTAGGGTTGAAAATGTGGTAACATGAGAATAGACAGAGAAGAATAATATGTGATTAAAATTGGATAATCCATAGAAGCATTGCTTTAAAACCGAATCAGACTGGTTGGTCGAGCCGAGAACCGGAGGATCACTGGTTTGGTCTGATTGCTGGATCAGATAAGTTATTGAACTACTGGAAACCGACCAAAACCGATAAAAACTGGCGAATTGACAATTTTGAAAAAATACTGGGTTAAATGTTAGCTTTTTTTTTCTTAGACAAAACGACGTTGTTTTGATAATTTTTTTTTTAAATAAATTAAAAATATAAAAACTTGTCGAAAACTTATTTTGAACAACTTTTCCTCTTTGGAATTTAATTTATTAGAAACTCCAGTTATTTTGATATTCGGTTTATGTTGTAATTAGATTTTGTTCAAAATTTATTTGGATTTGTATTTTGTATTAATTTGTTGTGTGTGATGACTATTTTAGAATTTGAATATAAAAAAGAAAATGTTTATTATTTTATTGTATGTGATGACTATGTTTAGAATTTAAATTCAAAAATTGAACTTTTGAAATTATCATATTTTGAAATTTTAAAATTTTGTGGCTGTTGTAATTTTTTTAGAGATACAGTTATTCAATTTAATAACAATATAGTTTTATTATAGAAATCGATTTATTTAATTAAGTTATCCGATTTAATCATACAATTGGATCAATGACTTAATAATTCAACCAATATACTAGTAATCCAGTACCCTCACAAATTTAATTACCGGTTATTTTTTGATAGTCTCTAAATTGCTAAAGTAAGAAAAGTTAAAATTCTAAACTAAGGAAGAAGATGATCAATCTATCTAAAAAATTAAAAGAGATATTCTATTGAATTTTGATATTTTAAAATCTCTGAAAAGTGTGGCTACATAATGCTAATAGTGGACAATAAACTGAAAACTCAAACTAATGAGAGCTCAACTCTATCAATTAAAATAAAAAATACAACTAATATAAATTTTAAATTAACATAATATTTAAATTACTTATTTAAATATAATTCTATTCTCTATCACCTCGATAACCAATTAATCATAACCACTAAAAAAATATTTAATTACCTTAGCCACCACTAAATAATTTTTATGAATGGTTGTGATGGATATACTTTATAAAACTTTTGAAGCTGATGAGTCTATATAATCAAAGTAAATATATTAGTATTACTAGAGGCATAAACTTAAAAAAAAAGTCTAATCTCATAATTCATGAAATCATGACAAAATAATAAGAATAGGAAGTTAAAAGAAAAACTAATGAACTCTTTGCAAGTTTGAATTAGCAAATACTGTCATAGAATGACACAACCAAATTTTGCTTCTCGCCTGCTTAGTTCTTCCTGTGCTTGTTCAAGATCTTTTCTAAGTTTTTCAATTTCATCATTTGATCTCTTTTCTGCATCTAGTCTTGCCTCTTGTTCTTGTGCCAATCGTTGCTCCTGCCTTATAGTTGTTTCCTTCAGCTTCGACTCTACCTGCAAAACCATATCAAACCGACTTATAATGTATGTGATGCCTCTCAGACTCTTTCAGGTCATGTTACGTCTAATGCAAACATAAGTCGTACCATATCAGTAATTTTCTTTCAAAACTCCAATATATCTTCTTTTGAAAATCCTTTCAAGGTAGCCTCTCTTTCCTGCAGCCATATAATGAGTTCATTGAAATCAGATTATTTTTCCAAGAGTTAAGAAAACTGAGACTGAGAAATTCACAAAACATATACCTTGAATTCTGTAAATAACTCATCTGTATAAGGTCGACCGCCGTTCTTTGATACTACCATGTTTACCAAAGACAGAAGTTCATGAACTTGTTCAAATTGCTTGTTTTCATCCGTTGTAATGTTATCGAAAAGCACACATCGATTATCACACAGTAGAATAAGTTTCTGCATTAATGTTAATGTCAAATACACAACAGCATAGTAACAGCTTCACCAAACAATGCTTTATTAACTTAATATCTAATCTTTCTATAAAAGAAATCCATAGAAACAATTCATCACAAGGGTTATATTATAATACTAATACAAACCTTTAAAGACTCTGGACATTCATGGCCTAAATAATCGTCGAGTGTCAGATCATCATTTTCCAAAGCATCTCCATTGGTAAAGACCACAATCATGTAGTCAACAATTTTGCTTCCAAACAATGTCTGCAAGCTGCGCACAGCATTTTCTTCTTCCACACTAAAGCGGGTTTTAACAGACAACACTAGAATGATGGCATGAATCCCGTCTTTAGCTAAACTAATGCACTTGACTATTTCTTTCCCAAAAAACTCAGATTTGGCAGAAACATCAAACAATCCTGCGAAACTTTTGGCGTTTAAGATATATAACCAAGTTTCCAAAGAACTAGAAGAAAAAAAAATACTTTAAATGAAATATTAGTAATCACAACTCTCTCTCCACAACTCAAACAAACCATATTTCAGGTCTTTTCACCTCTTTTGTAATTCATATACAAAGCATAAGTTAACATGTATGTACCTGGACTGTCAATAACATTAACTATCTGTCCATCATTCATCACAGTTGTATCCATTTCACACGAGATGGTGACACCGGATGAGCTTGCCCTCGACTTGAAAACCTTTTTTCCAAGAATACTATTACCGGTTGCACTCTTGCCATTGCCGGTACGCCCAAGCAAAACCAATGTTTTAACATCATTAGCCGAGGAAGCAAACTCCCAATCGTCAACGGAAACAACAGAGCTTCCACCCATCACAAATTGATATTAGCTGAAAAGAAGACAAAACAAATTATATATGTAGATTGATTATCAATTGTAATGTAACTAAACACCTGAAAATTTCAAATTCTTCTTGTGTAGACGATGAGATAGTGAAAGATTGCATACAGAAATGAAATATAGGGTTTAGGGTTTAACCTTTACTGGTCGAACTATTTAGAGAAGCGGAATTGAAGTGATCGTTCGTATTTTCTGTTGATTTGTAAAATTCCAATATTTTCAGTTTCCGTTTTTCAATTCCACATAATGCCTAATTAATTCTTTCACTCATTTCTAAACCCTTTAGTTGCTTGGTATAGAAAAAGTCCTTAACTAAATTTAGTGATAAAAAAAAAATCTTAATTGCCTTTTCATTTTCTCGATTGATTTCTCAAGTGCTTGGTAGTATGATTTACATTAATGACTTGACGTTGGTTTCTATAGGTGCATTTCATAAATGAGTGAGGGAATTGGTTATCTTTTGTTACATTAGTTGTTTTTGAGTTTTTATTTATATTAAATTAAATTGATCGAGAAATCTCGTAAAATCCATTCAATTGATTCAAGACTTCTAATTATAGAATTATGGATTCAAATTTAGGATATCTAACTTATTCAATTTTAAAGTTTGGAATTTCAGCTACTATATTAGTTGATAAAAAATATCATCAATGAAATATATTGTTACTATGTTATTATTTATCTATACGATCCATAGTGAGATCGATTTAAATGTGATTTAATTTATTTATTTAAAAAAATTAAACTTAAAATTTTAAAACTATTTATTTGATTAAAAAGTTAGATTTAAATTATTAAAAAAATATCTAAAATTTGATAAGCTGGTTCATATAAAGTTAATGTAAAATAAGTTTAACTATAAAATAGAATTTTAAGTTTCTTTTAGTATATTAAATAGTAAATAAAATGTTTCCTTAAGACAAATCAGTTGATAGCTGTGTAAAGACATTGCATATAAGAGTGAATTTGAACTCGCGACATCCTACTTATTCATCTTTAATAAGGTAAACTTCAACTACTAAGCTACTTAAAAAAACTATTAATGTGAAACATGTTTTAAATTTTATTTTTAAATATAACTATTATGTTTGAATTATTGATCAATCTTTTTTCAATAATAAGTTATATCTATAAATAAAGAGATCACATAATGGTGAAAGAGATTAAAGATCAAAATAATAAGGTTAAACCACTGATCAACATGAAAGAACGATGATAAAAGTCACAACTAAAAAGTGGACAGTGAAATTGATCCTCTTGGATTAATCAGTTGCAAGGTCAGATACCAAAATTTCAAAAAAATGGACTTTAAAACACGAAGTTTGAGGACACCCACCATCAAGATGAAGACCAAAAATCCACCAACACCTAAAAGTGAACAAAAAGGAAAATTTATTGCTGAAAACAATCAAATCTCTCTACACCCTAAAACCTCATCATATCCAAATATGTGGTAGGTTTGAACATTCACTCGTCAAAAGTATAATGGAAATCTTTAATTTTATCAAGATATTGGTTTCAAGATGAAAAAAAAGTATCATATCCACATGGTAGGTTTGGATATCCACTCGTTAAAAGTACAATGGAAATCCTTGGTCTTAACAAGATACTAATTTTAAGATGAAAAATATGTTATAACTAGCCTTCAAGGCCCTAAGTGAGAGGCCCAGAGTCGAACACTAATTAAGCAAGCACGTTGAACAGGTATACCCTCGCTTTTGGCAGAGACATATGATTTCACCCTCCAGATGCATCACCATCTTCTAGATCAATCGAATGGCTGCCAGTGTAGCACAACATATCCCCGACAGATGGTTTTTATCGCCCCTAACATATAAGAGAGAAAACACACGATTTCAGTCATTCAAATCCATCTTCATTCTCACAGTGCTTTTGAGTGCTAAGATTTCTAATTCACCCCTACGCAACCGTACCGGGAATATGTACCACCATACAGGATTCACTTCTCCAAGACTCTTCTTCACTATTTCATCCATATGTGTGGTTCTGTAATGGGACAGTGGCGAAACTATGAGAATAGACTTTTGATCTCCGCGAATTTCGACAAGAACAATCGTTTCTCCATCAAAGATCCATATCTCTGAACATCTTGTGTTGAAACACCGATCTCCTTTTCTGAAGAATTGATATATAATATTTAAAGATATGGTCACTCGATATTCAAAAGTTATTGTCATTGTTGTTGACGCTAGTAGATTCCGTCCTCATCATTATAAGAACAAGATTTTCTTCAGCATCTAGTCTTATGTATTGATTATAACAATACATAGACTCTTAGAGAACAATTTTGAACCCTAATTCTTTGTTCAGTGTGCAGATATTATATACAAGTTCTGATTCTGATTAAAGAACGTGTAACGTCATCAAATTTTGAAGTTAGTGCACTCTGACTCTGAGTTGTGTGTTTACAAATTGATCAAGCTCTGGATTCTGTACTCAATGCTTCTAACATCTATTCTTCCAAAGGTTTATTACTCTGAAACTTTTGAAGTTGTTATGCTCTGAAGCCCTGCACTCAATACAACTATGAGCTGTGTCACCAGACTCTGAAGACTAGGTTATGATGAACTAGATCAAGACTATAAGGACTAAGCACTACACTACAACATTTTTGGCCTACGGTCACGCTAAATTTTTCCACAATTCAAAAACTGTGGCCACATACAAGCTTAGGCCAGAGTTTTCAAATCGTAGACATACGTTTAGAAACATTGAATCCGGAGTGTGAAACTGTGGCCTTTTCTTCAATTGCCACAGTTAGAAAATCACATTTATATTTAAGCCACGATGAGCAAACTGCAGATATTTTAAGCCATAAAGAAAAACTGCGGAATTATAATTTTCACTTCAAACTGTGGTCCAAGCCCAAAAAAATATACCCCGCCAGAATTTCCCTCTCGTTTTTTAGTTTCCCTTTCTCGTTAATTATTTTCTTTTCTAATTTTTTTAGATTAAAAAAAGAAAAAAAAATTGAAAAAGTAAATTAGGTTAGAAACAAAACAACTTTCACTCTTCAAAACAAAGATTCTCCTGTACGATCCTCGTCTCCTCCGTTTAACTAAATTTTCACTACTAGAAGTTTTAAACCAAAATGTAACTTAAAAGCTAATTAGTCGATTAATTGAAGGTAACATAAAAATCTAATTAAAATCAAGTACTAAACTAAATTCTAATTAAAACCAGAATAAATTCTAATTAAAATTAATTAACTTAAATTTTAATTAGAATTAATTTAATTAAATTGATTAAACTAAAAAAAACTAAATTTTAATTAAAAATCTATTTTAAAAAAACTTGAAAATTCTAAAGAAACAAAAACAAGAAAAGTGCCAGCGGATCTCTCTCTCTCTCTCTCGTGAAAATCGTTCTTCTCTCTCATCAACTCTTGCTCACACAAAACCCTAGCCGTGAAACTGTCCTCCGTCATCACATTCCCTGCGTCAGCGTCGCCGGTTCTAACATCAATCTTTCGCAACAAAATTTTCAAGGGCCACAACTCGTTTCTCTCGCTCGCATTCAATCTCTCACTTGCGACTCCGATGATCCTCTTCTCGGTATCTTAAAAACAAACCTTGGCCATATTCTATTTCTACTACAAGATTAATATTGTCGCCCTTCGTCATGAGCTCCGACGAGGTTTGTATCATACCACAGGTATCGCTTACTCCTCCTCACTACTAGTCTACATCCAAGACTTACAACATCACTAATGAATCAGGAATCCTAACCCCCGAAATTAAAATCAAGAGTTCAAATCCAGGTGCTTTGAACAATGGGCAAAGGGGCGATGAGGGTTCCCTTGGTTCAGACTTGACTCGGACTCGCATTCGCTCACATCCGGTGAGGTTTTCGACTTAGTTTCTAATTTGATTCAGTTCTTTCTTTGTATGTCTGTTTTGATTCGGGTTTGCATACCAATTTATGTTTCAGTTCAGACGGAGTTCGATTTTTGAAGCAGTTCCAAATGGGTTTAAATGGTGTAATGTTTGATTTTGATTTGGCTGGGTTTCGATATCTCCTATCCAAATACTGTTTTTAACAAGGTTAGGTTTTTATTCCCGAATACGGTTCCGAATTGGCTCTGATTCGGAGTGTAAATCCTACTCAAATTGGTTTCAACCATTCTATAGTGTTTGGATTTAAACCTGTTTGTTTTCTTTAGATTTCGTCTCTTATCAGTTTGTTTTGTGGTTTCTGTTTTTGACAGTTCATAAGTAATTCAAACAATTGGGTTCCACTGCGTGAGGTACCACTGTTAAACAGGATATGGTTTTTCTTAATCTGAAACAAGTTGCGGTTCTGACTTTAAAACAAGCTGTGAGTATTATTTTGATACAAGTTATTCTCATTGATTAGCTTTAAAACAGGTTGTGAAATTTGATTATGAACTGAGTGTGGTTTAGGATTTAAAACTGAATATTTCAAGATACTGGTTTTACTGGAATGATTCGTGATACTTCTAAAAACTTGTGGTTTCTAATGGTGTTAGGGTTTCTTCTAATATTATGCAGAAAAAGGAAATTCATACGAGTTTTAATATTATTTACAAGAACGTACACAACACGACATTAAGGATACAGAGGAAAGAAATTACCGGTCGGAAAGTTATCATGGGAAGAACTTCACTTTCTCTACTCTTGCTCCTCCCTCCTTTGTTTGCCTTGACCTGTTGCTCACTCTTCTCCCCCAATTTCTCCGCTTCTGTCTGTGTATGTATACTGCTATGCTTTTCGTTTCAATTCGTGCACTGTCTCCGTTGCTTACCATTGTTGTTGTTTACCCTGCTATTGTGGTGTTTTGGTGCTTTGCTTTTGATAATGATTTTTTTTTGCGTGTGGTTTCGTAACTGTTCTGATATCACTGCTGCATTTGTATGTGTTATGTGTGTTGTAGTTGATATTTGTGAGGTTATGATCTTTCTTACGGCTATGCTTGTGAATTTTTGTGTGAGGTTTTTCTGTTTTTTGAAAAAAATCTCTAGGAACTGTTGCTTGTGTGTGTAAGTATTATGACCACGATGAATATCTTTTTTTTTGCTGGTTTTTTTTTGCGTGTCCCCCCATGATTCTTGTGATATGTCTGGTTTATAGACTTTCTAACCAAAATTTGAATTGAATGCCATTAACTCTGTTGCAAAGTATGGTCTTGGAAAGAATTCAAAATGTGTCGGGAATTTGTTTTGGAAAGAATTAGGTTGTTGTCTGAGCATGCTTGATTTGGTTTTGAATTAATTCAAAAACTTTCCGTAACCGTTTGACTCTTGTCTGAGGTAGCTCTAGTTTATGTTAATGTTAAATTGTATTTTTAGCCATTCATGATCAAATTTTAGGATGTGTTAGTGTTTCAGATATAGATACTATCATGACTATCTTTATTCTAGTTCCAAGAAAACAAGTGGATGAGGAAACACAAACTGCAATTGTAAGTTTTCTGTTTTACTGATTCTCATGCACATATACTTATAGTATTTTGAATTGTTATCCTTATGTTTGTTATCCTATGAAAACCTGTGTCACGTCATTGTTATCCTTATATTTGTTATCCTTTTATTTGGGACTTATTTCTTTGTTTGATGTAAGACATTCGAATGAAACTGTGAATTGTCGGTTCCAATCTTGTGGTTCTAAGTTGTGAATATTTTTTAATTAGGATAAGCTTCAAGATTCAGTTCAGAACTCAACTGAATCTGAGACATTTAAGTCATTGCTTGGGAAGGAAAAATCGCTTATATTAATTTATGTATCATGTTCCTTGCAGAATGGAGACGAAGAAGCGTGTCATCAAGATATGGAAGAAGAAGAAGGAGGAGATGATCTAGAAGAATATTATGATGCATGAGTTTAATTAATAGTAGTTGTGTTTTAAATTATCTATCTCTTAGTACTTTTATTTTGAATTTGGGATGACTCTCGAGAGAGAAACTTGGTTTCGTTTAAGAATGATAATATCAAAACTTATCTATATTTTTGCAACTTATTAGTCGGTAGCGTCACTTGATTTAGACTTACTTATTTCTTAATGAATATTTTGACGTTGTGTCTTAATATTTTCTTGTATAATTAGATTTTAATTTTTTTAATCAATATCTACAAAAATGAGTATTCTTGTTGGAAGACATTATATTGATCTAAAATGGTTCTTTATTCAATATCATGAAGAACAACATGGTTACAACTATGCGGCACAAAAAGAAACCGTGGCCTACTTAAATGGTGTAAAACCATGAGCAAAATGTAGCCGCAGTTTTAATTAGTGGCCATAAATTAAAACCCTATACATTAAATAAGAACCGTGGCTAGATTCGGCCACGGTTAAGAACCGCGACACATGATAAACTGCGGCCTTAACCTAGATACCTAAACCGTGGCCTATTCAAGCCACTGATGTATATAAAACGTGGCCCAAACACGAAAACCGTGGCTTATAATTTAGGCCACGCCTGCATATCCCACAGTCACTTATTCGTGGCCAAACCGTGGCCAAAGCTTTCAACCACGGTTATTTTTCATATAACCGCGGTTTTCTGGCCGTGGCGGATAACCTTTTTTTTTGTAGTGCTACTACGAAAAACCCATTTAACAACGGTTGGAAATGACATATAATGACGCGGGCGAAGGCGTTGTTATGTAGAGTGTTGTTGTATATGCGGTACGTACAATGACGGTCCTGGGACCGTTGTTGTATTCCAGAAAGCGCGTACCATTTCACAACGGTTGGATTACACAACCGTTGTGATATAAATAAAGGTGATCTGGTTCGATTCTCAGCAACAACATTTTTTATTATATTATTCTGGTCAGCGTTTGACATACAACTACGGTTAGGTTTTATAACCGCTGTCAAAACAACCTGTTTTAAATATAAAAATTCTCTGCTCATCAAATTCTTCCTATATTTTATCCTGTCAAAACAGCTTCTGTTTACATCAAACACAATATGTGCATCAAACACAATTCTTCCTATATTTTATCCTTATAAATGAATCAGAGAATTTACATCAAAAGCTAACAGCTAACATTGTTTAAATCAAATACAATACGTGCATCAAAAGCCAATATATTGATTTCATTATGTGCATCAAACACAATATCCTGTACATCAAACACAATATGTGCATCAATAGCCAAAATTATTGTTCACCTTATGTGCATGAAAAGCCAAAAATATGTGCATCAAAAAATATGCTGAGGAATGTTGTTGATATATCAAACAGCAGGAGGACCCTTAAGCGCATTGTGGATATATGCCCAACATTTACGAAGATCTAGAAAGTCCTCAACGGGGAATGGGGTTTGGTCGTTAAACATCTACATAAGAAAGAGCAAAAAATTGAATATCATGCATGATAATAATTCAATAGTCAACTTATACATTAATATATGTAAACATTTTATGACATATATACCTTATCCCATGAATCGACAATGTCGCCAAGGACAATGTTTAACATGTGTTTCATGACATAATACCCACACTCGTAACTCCAGGGTTGTTTCCTCGTCTACAAATTACATGAATATAATAACATGAATATAACCACACATGAATGTAAATGAAAGAAACAGGTAATCGGGCCACTTACTTTAGGAGCAATCCATGTGGGCTTTTTTCTAACATTCCTCATTATATTAACTTGCTCCACAAGACTGTACATTGAAAATTGAATTAAACATATTACATGATAAACTAATTACAATTAATGTCAAAGAAAATGATATTAAACATAGACACTGACGTTAGAAAAATATCTTTCATTGGTTTGTGGAGTGGGTCGTGCAAGGAACACAATAATGTCACCGTATTTGTCGTAAATGATATTATGATCAATTGCCAATGACCACTGAATGAACACGAGAATATATATATATATATATATATATATATATATATATATATATATATATATATAAATATATATATATATATATATTAGTTTTTACTAAAACAAAACTAAATATAGAATATATAAATAAATTACAACAATACTTACCTACAGAGGAATGGTGCAAGGTAACATTCTTTTCCTCCCTCATTTAACCGTTCTTTCAAGTACTTTTCTATGATATTTTTTTCATTATACGCCCAACAAATATAACTTGGCTCCAAGATTCCATAAGTACTTGATTCATTTAACTCTATACAAACATGGTGAATGTACCTAAATGGTCAAAGAAAATGAATAAATTAAGGGAGAAAATACAAAAAATTATAATGTTCTATAATGACATGTATATTCGACTATATACTTACGTGCACCAAACATGCAAAATCCCTATGTCAAGCCACTAAAATCCTGTGAGAAAATCCTTTACATCTTCAGGAGTGTAATACATTACATCCAATTTCGGGCAATGTTCTAGTGGGAGAGGTTGCTCAAGGTTTGTTGTTGCAATGGACAAGTATAAATTGGTTATTTCATTTGGACTAGGGTCCAATATCCAATTGCGGTTATCTAAATAGAGGGTGTAGCGAGCGATTTTTGTCGGTGACGCGACCACCTTATCGCTGAAGTTTGGGTTTTCCTCCTCGAGGAGAAAGGGTGCTACTTTCTGATTTCTTATTTATCCCGTGAAGGTGGAAGGGAAAGGGAAGCTATCTAAAACTAACCTTGCACCCAAATGTTTAACTGAACACACGCTTTAAAGAGATCGGGGGGTCCGGGGTCAGGTTATACAATAAGTAGTTGTCAATTACCCATCCTATATGTGGTTATCCACAAGATATTAGCTTTAGGGTTTCACTTTGTAATTGAAGGTGTTTATCTGGTAATGGGTTGGGAAAGTTTTTTGGGAAGTATGAGAGACTGAGTGAGTTGATGTTGATGTTCGGGTTACTCCCTTGTTTTTGGTAAGGTACTAGACCTAAGTTTTGATTGATATGAAGGTACTGGACCTAGAGTTTTTGATTAGTATGCTCGCTAAGATTTCATAGTCTTATGCCTACGTTCCCATTTAAATGAAACATGGAAATCAGAGCAATCGTAGTGCCTCCTATTCTAAGGGAGGAAAAAGATGTTTTGGTGTCTTGGTCAAAGCCCAAGATTGAAGCTAAAAGGATATTTGTCTCTTGTTCAAAGCCCAAGATTGAAGCTAAAAGGGTTTTGAGAGGGAATTTGTCATCTCTAAAGAGAGATTGTTGACTTTTTGTGCGCCTTGATCAAAGCACAAGGTTGATGCTAAAAGGTTAATTGACTCGGCTATGGGATTTCTTTATCCCAAGCCTAAGAGGAGGCTAGAAGTGACCGACTCAACAAGATAGGGTATATATTGGTGTCTTGTACAAGGCCCGAGATTGAGGCAAAAAAGAGTCTGACTCTTTGGGGATATCATTATACAAAGCCTAAGAGGAGGCTATAAGTTTGACTTTTTCGGGAAAAATACTCTGTCTGTCTTGTATAAAGCCCAAGATTGAGGCTAAAAGGGGTTTTGACTCCACTGGGGAGAATTATCTGTCTTGCACAAAGCCCAAGATTGAGGCTAAAAAGGGAAATTTAATTGGCACTGGTGAGGGTATTTTTTATGTGTCTTGTACAAATCCCAAGATTGAGGCTGAAATGAGTTTGACTCTTCTTGGGGAAGAATCATTCCTTAAAGCCTAGAAGAAGACTGGGAGGAAATGACTCTGCTAGGGAAGATATCTGTCCCAAGCTCAAGAGAGGGAAATTTATGTCTTGTACAAAGCCCAAGATTGAGGCTAAAGGGATTTGACTTAACAAGAGAGTGTTTTTTATCTGTCTTGTACAAAGCCCAAGATTGAGGCTAAAAAAGGTTGACTCAACAAGAGAGTCCAAGAAGGTGATTGACTCAACAAGAGAGTCTGAAAAAGTGATTGATTCAACAAGAGAGTCTGGAAAGGTGGTTGACTCAACAAGAGAGTCTGAAAAGGTGATTGACTCAACGAGAGAGTCTGAAAAGTGATTGACTCAACTAGAGAGTCTGAAAAAGTTAGCTCCGCTGGGGAGAATCGTTTGTACAAAGCCCTAGAGGAGGCTGACTTCACTGAGGAAGGATCATTATATAAAGCCTAAGAGGAGGCTAGCTTTCTACTGAGGAAATGTCATTATACAAAGCCTAAGAGAAGGCTATCTTTTGTCGGGGATAATTGAGATCCCCAGGCAGGTCCAAGTGGGGAATCAACTCTTGCTGAGGGTTACAGAAGAGTTGAGATGTCAGATACCTTGAGGTTCTGATTTAAAATAGGGTTGACCCTGGTCGGGGAATTCTCATGAGAGAGGTTGGGTTTTTGCTGGAGATCAATCTAGAGTGCCCAAGGTTTTTTCCTATAGTTGTAAGGAACTTGAGAATGTCTTTGAGACTCAAGGGAATTAGACTGTCCAAGTCTACTGGTGTGGAAGAGTTTTATCTTTTGTACGATGCCTCCAAGAGGAGGCAAGGGTATTAAGGGATGAGAATCAACCCTAAAGTGGCTTGAGGTCTGACACTGGAAAGAATGCTCTAGCAAAGGATGACTAAGTTCTATCTTATACCTTTAAGAGGTCGTCAGGGTCCTTGTCTTAAGCCCAAGAGAAGGCATGAGAACTTCTAAGAAGCCAAAGGGTCCTTGTACAAAGCCCAAGAGGAGGCGGGGATACTTTTAGGAAGCCCGTGGGTCCCAAACCAAGAGAAGTTCAAGAAATGCAATTCACAGAGAAGAGATCATTTCAGGAAAGTTCTGTGACTTGAAGAAACTCAGGAGATGCTATTCACATAGAATAGATCAACTCCGGGAAGTAGAATTTCTTTGACAATTTCTAGGGGTGACAGTCTGAGAAAAGGTTCACCGAGAATACTGCCTTTCTCTTTGTTCCATATTGTTTAACCCCAAGAGAAGGGAAGACTGTATCTGGAAATCCTATGGGGATCTAGTTTTGTTTTTATTTAAGAGTGACTAACATGGCTTTACCTAGTTCTAGATCTAGTTGCTGGGGAAAACTCTAAATAACTATACTAGTATATATACAGTTGATATATGATGAGTATTTTAAAAGGTATGAAAGAAGACTAACCATGCACAGCTTTCCACAATACAATTATATATATATTTGACGTATATTTAAAAGAATGAAAGAAGACTAGCCATTCGCAGCTTCCTACAATACAGTTATATATATTAAAGCGAGTAATGAAAGCTATTAAAACTTACAGGTGAGCGAGCTTCCATGCTGTATTGTCAGTTGTTCAGAGAAATTAAAGAAAGTTTTGACAACAACTGTATATTTGAACCTAAATCAAAAGGGATTTATTTGTGGAAAAAAATTGTTGGGGCTTATACTCAAGGAGAGGCCCAAGGTTTGAACAGTAATTGTAATGTTGTTTTGAATATCGTATCGGGACTTATACAACGACTGAGGCCCAAAAAGTTTTCTATACAAAGGGATGGGTCTTACAACTCAAAGAGAAGCCCAAAGGTTATTGAAAGAAAAGAAATGGGACTTACAACACAAGGGTAGGCCCAGATGATTTTGAAAACGACGATCTCGTCGAAGTTTCTGAAACTGTATCGGGACTTATACAATACACTGAGGCCCAAAAATGGTTTATTTACAAAAAGGGGTTGGGTCTTACACTCTATTAGAGGCCCAAATTTTATTTTTGTACAGGAGATGGGGCTTACAACTCAAGGAGAGACCCAAATGATTTTGAAAAGGCGACGATCGCGCCGTTGTTTTGAAAATATACAGAGGGACTTATACAATATGTGAAGCCCAAAAATGTTTATTTACAAAGGGATGGGACTTACACTCTATCAAGAGGCCCAAAGTTTATTTGAAAAAGATTAATGAGGGTGGATTTAATCAAAACCCTAACTTTGTCTAAAATGGAATTAATTTTGTTTAAAAATTAATAAAAATTATTGAAAACGTGTGAAAAAGTAGTGGTGATCTTGGATCAATGTTTCAAAAATCATGTTTTTATCCACAAAATGATTGAAAACCAATTAAGTTTGGAAAATCAAGAAAGAAAAAATATTTTAAATGTTAAAAAACAAATAAAAATTAATTCTTTGCAAAAATATCAAGTATAGGAAATAAATAATATTTTTGGGAAATTTTTGTAAAATAAAATATTTTAACATTTTTGTGAATTATTAAAAAAAGTATCAACTCAAAAATCATTAAAATTCAGAGAGAAATTAATTTTTGAATCAATTAAATAAAATCACAAAATTCAAATATTTGAATTTTTGAAAAAGGGCGCCAAAAACACACCAAGAACACGTGCGTGTTCTGATTTTGCCCAGATTTACATTTTCTCATTAATATCACTGAATACTTGATGAACTCACAGAATCCACATAGCAATCTACTCGTTTTCACCTCACGATCATGTCTATGGTCTTTAATTTCATTTATTTTAAGCATGGAATAAGAAATCAAAGAGAAACCTTAAGAACCCTAAATTCTGCATGAAGGCTCAGAAATTCCACACACGATTCATACAAAGCAATTAATTAAGAGGAAACATTCCGTACATGATTATGAACATATGGTAAAATTATTGTGCGAGGAAATATGCATGAATCATGAGATGACCAAGTTGAGGCTTACCTCTTGTAGCTGGTGATCGTGTTTTGAGTTAGAGGTGTTACAGCTTGGTTCCAATGATGTGGACAGCTTCCGTAGGTGCTATGGAGTGTGTCTGAAGGCTTGGAGTGGTTGGAAACAAGCTGGAACTTAAAATGGTACCCCAACTGCAAGTCTGCTAAAAGCTTGAGCAGTTGGATGGTGATTTTGTGAAATTGGTGTTCCAGATGTTGTTTAAGTGTTTGGATCACTTCTATATGATGTTTGTGAGGTGTGTGTGTGATTGGTTTGATTGGAATTGCCCTCAAGCTCAAAACTCGACAGTGACTTGCTTTGGAAGGCAAAATTGGAGTGAAAGAGGTGATTTTGAGGAAAGCATTAGTTTGGGTGCTTTGGTGTACTCAAACTGATCACAATTGAGGTCTATTTATAGTGCACCAAGTTTGTTTTGGTTGCAATAGTGTATGGCAACTGGTACAGGTCTGTGGCCAATTGGATCACTTTGGAATCTCAAGTCTCCTCTAGCCATTGACTTGAGATTAGAGCACAGGTCTATTGTTCTTTAACTCAAGGATAAGGCTTGACTGAAGTGTTCATCTTTGCTCTGATACATACCACCTCTAAGCATCCATTGAATGCCTCAAAACAAAATTGGAGTCTTGAGGCATCTTTAGCTTTTAGGGGTGCCAAACCTATATGTAGTTCCAAAGACTTGGGAGGCTTATGGATCAGTGTTTGTTTCTCCTTGGTCTCCCCCTGAGGTGTGCAGATGGATAAACTTGTTTATCATTGGCACAAATTAACCAAATCGAGCCCTAATGCACAATCTTCCTTGCCAAGACAGTTTGCAGCAAGGCATGTTGCAGCTGTCATAACTCCTAGCTCAGATGGAATTTGATGGAGTTCTTGGTCACTTTGGAAAGCTGATGTATCCTACTTTAATGTGATGTCCAACTTTGGTTTTGAAGAAACTTGCATTTGGTTGAAAAATGCCTCAACATTTTGGAAAAAGTGAAGCAGATTCTGGCTTAGTGAAAATTTCACTAAGTGTTGGAAAAATGTCATTTTTGTGTTTTCAGCCATTTTGATCATTCCATAACTCAAAATCCATGAGGAATTGGAATGAGGTGTAGTTAACACTTTTAAAGTATGCCATGAGAGCTACAAATCCATTTTTGGACCATCCAAAATGGCTGCTTGGATCTCAAGTTATGATCCTTGGAAGTTGGTACCCTAGCCACTTTGTTCCATAACTTTGAAAAATTCTAAGTTTTTATGGTTACCCCTTTTACAAGTTATACCACTTTCTTTGATTTTTCTTGATGAATGATGATTCAAATCACATATTAACATTGTTTTAGGGTCAAGGAACCATAATTGTGAAAAATCTCAAAAAGTCAAACTTGACTTTTGTGCACAGTTGACTTTTTATCAGATGAATTCCAAACTGTGCGATCCTTGGTGAAATCAAGTCCTTGACCTAAATCAAACCTAATGGATATGTTCCATAGGGGTTGTAGGGTGTATTGAATCATGTCCCAAGGTTTGGGAGCATGTCCAGGTCAAAAGTTAAAGGTACAGTTGACTTTTTTCCTCAAAACCCTAATTGTGGTCCTGATGAAAATGAAACTTGTGAGTCAAGCTTCTTGGATCAATCCATTGTTGCAAATGGATCAATGTGGTTTATTAGATACCCTCAAATCATGTCTTGAGGTCTTGGCTCATGTTTTGTCCCAAAAGTCAACTTAGGGGTGAATTAGGTCAAGAAACCCTAATCCCTGATTTTTGGTGAATGCATCCCCTGAGGTCAAATTGACTTGATGATTGGGTTTATGAGGTCCCTTAGAGTATATTGGGTTGTGCTTTGAAGCATTGGCTCATGCCCAGAGGAAAAGTTTCATCTGGAGGCCTCAGTCGACCAAAACCCTAATTTGGTGACACTGGCGATCTTGAGGCTTGATCCACTTGGAATGTTGCAACTTTGTGCTTGATTCTTGATGTGGGAGTCCTATTGATCCTTTATGTGTGTTTGAGAGGTTAGAAAATTTGAAGATCATGTCATTCCTTGATTGATCCTTTGTCTAAGCTCTAAGAGGGCTTAAAACCCTAATGCTTAATTGTAGTGAATGTTCAACAATCCTTGAGGAGACTGATGAGGCATGAAGGTACATCCATATTGTGATGATGATTTGCACAATGATGGGAAATCTTAGTGGTCAAAATTTAGGGTATGACATATGCCCCTATTTAATCTTCTTGGACCCAAAGGTGTGAATGGTGAAGGTATTCGGGCATTCGGGGTGCAAGATGATTAAATATCAGAATACCCAAAATTTTGACAGTGATTATGAATGGTAGTTTACGCATTCATCTTCTTTTGCTAAGCAATAATGCTTAGAAAAGAGTGAAACTTCCCCTCGATCCTGGTCTTCAGCCAGGGAACTGGTCTTAGTTTTTGATATAGACTTCCCCTCGATCCTGGTTTCCTACCAAGGAACTGGTCTCAGTTTCTGATATAAACTTCCCATCGATCCTGGTTTCCTACCAAGGAACTGGTCTCAGTTTCCAACCTAAACTACTCCTCAATCCTGGTTTCCTACCAAGGAACTGGTCTCAGTTTCTGATATAAACTTCCCCTCGATCCTGGTTTCCTACCAAGGAACTGGTCTTAGTTTCTTTTGTCTATAAACTTTCTTGACAAGAAACGCTATTCGTAGCGGTTTTCCTCAATCTTCTCGCTGAATTTTCCTGGGGAGATGCCACTTGATGGAAAAAGTTTTGAGGTCAGACTTGTCGGGGAAACCCATTGGTCTGAAATGTAGAGGTGTTCAAACTTCTCTGGTTGGAGACGCCATTTGTCGACTCTACTGGAAAAAATGAGTCTCTTGAGAGTCTGCTTTCTGTTTAGGGATACTACATCATACTTTTTCTCGAGATCTTCTCGGAGAAATTCCATGTGATGTAATCCAATTTTGAGGTGCTGATGACCTTTTCGTCAGCGAATTTTCTGGAGAAAAACTCCTGTACTGCCGAATCTTTGATTAAGAGGCTTTCTCTAGGGATTTTCCTTAATCCGGGAAAACGAAGATATCATCTTCAATGGCGAAGAGTGACGTTCGTCGAAATTTTTCTTGCTTTTCAGAGGTTCAAGTTATCAAAGTGGTCGAGGATCGTCCCCATTCCAGAAATAAATCGGGGAAGAGATTGTTTAGATGCGACATTTCCTGACGAAGAAAGAACTGATAACTCGACTGAGAGGACTTTTATCACTTGGGGACAAGACCGATTAGAGTGATAGTGATAGTGATATGAATATGAGTATGAATCAATAATGCATGATGTATGTATGTATATGCTGACAAAACTGACGCGATATACAAACTAGTGGATGAACACGACTGAATACTCGGTCTCTGCGGGGGATAAAAAGTATCACTTAGTCCAAGATAGCAATTCTGCCTTGCTTAGGAGAGATAGTCCATGTGGGGAACAACATTAGTCAGACTTAGGAGATAAGAACTCTGTTGGGGGTGTCAGATGGAATGTTCGCATCCGACACAGTTGATCCTTCATTCCGGTGTACTGGTTTAGAAGGAGTACTTTGATTCTGCACCTTGAAGCTCAATTGCTTCTGGAGAAGCGATCGATGTTCTTTCGATGTTCAACAGTCAAAAGAAATTGCCATCTTTATTTTAAAGCAGAAATTTTTTGACAATTAAATTCATTTTTGTTTTATTTCAAGAATCGTTGATCATGTTAATATGTCATTCTGTAAATCTAAAACAAATGAGAATTGCAAACAAAAGCTCTAGGGCTCAAATTTTATTGATAGGATGGAGATCAGCCAAACGTGTGATTCCATAGAGTATTTACAAAGTTTAGAAAATGGTAATTTTAAGGGAACATGGCTACATTGAACATAACGACCACTATCCTTCTACCAACTTTGAATTCTGGACATCCTGAGCTTCCGTCGAAGATGACCTTGACTGGAGTTTTATTGATGGCTGGCATTACTGCTGAGGAGTTGAACTGATCAGACATAGTTACTTGCCATTATCCCTAACTTTTGCTTGGATTGTACTTTGATATTTCCAATCCACCGGGATGATTTTTGATTATGTCTCTAATTTTTTCCTGGACCGCCCTTTCAGGTTTTGAATCCACCGAGACGTTTTTTTATTTATTTTATTTAGGCGAAGTATTTCTTGACTACATCAACATTTGTGGGGTAGGCAAATTCCTCTCCATCCATGGTTGCAAGCCTCAAGGCACCGCCTGAGAAAGCTTTCTTGACCACACAGGGGCCGTTATAATTCAGAGTCCATTTACCCCGGGAATCAGTGAGGAATGGTTGTATCTTCTTGAGCACGAGGTCTCCTTTCCTGAAGACGCGAGGTCTAACCTTTTTGTCAAAGGCTTTCTTCATCCTTTGCTGATACAACTGACCATGGCATAGAGCCGTTATTCACTTTTCTTCGATCAGATTCAGTTCGTCGTGTCAACTTTGACACCATTCAGCCTCCCTTAGCTTAGCTTCCATCAATACCCAGATTGATGGGATCTCTACTTCTATGGGAAGCACTGCCTCCATACCATATACTAGAGAGAAATGGGTTGCCCCTGTTGAAGTGTGGACAAACGTGCGATAACCGTGAAGAGCAAAGGGTAGCATCTCGTGCCAGTCCCTGTAGGTTATAACCATCTTCTGAACAATCTTCTTGATGTTCTTGTTAGCCGCTTCTACCGCTCCGTTCATTTTGGGTTGCTAGAAAGATGCGTTATGGTGTTCGATCTTGAACTCAGCACATAACTCTTTCATCATCTTATTGTTCAAGTTAGATCCATTATCGGTAATGATCTGGCTCGGAACACCATAACGGTAGATGAGATTGTTTTTGATAAAGCGGACCACCGCCTGTCGGGTTACATTAGCGAATGACGCTGCTTCGACCCACTTGGTGAAGTAATCAATAGCTACCAGGATGAACCGGTGTCCGTTTGAAGCTTTGGGTTCAATCATACCAATCATGTCGATTCCCCATATGGAAAAAGGCCAAGGGGAAGAAAGAACTTTGAGATGCGTTGGCGGTACATGGATTTTGTCTGAGTATATCTGACACTTGTGACACTTTCTCATGTACTTGTAGCAATCAGATTCCATGGTCAACCAATAGTACCCTGCTCTTAGAATTTTTCTCGCCATTGTGTGTCCGTTGGCATGAGTGCCAAAGGATCCTTCATGAATCTCTTTCATCAACATGTTTGCTTCTGGTCTGTCTACGCATCGGAGCAAGACCATGTCGAAGTTTCTCTTATAGAGTGTATCACCGCTCAAGAAGAAGCTGCCTGCTAACCTTCTGAGGGTCTTTCTATCTTTTCTGGATGCCCCAGGTGGGTACTCTTGCTTCTAAAGGAAGCATTTGATATCATGATACCAGGGTTTGTCGTCTGTGACTGCTTCGATCGTGAAGATGTAAACGGGCCGTACTAGGCGCATTAAGTCAATCTTAGGTATGTCATTCCATTGACCTACACTAATCATGGAAGAGAGAGTGGCTAATGTATCAGCCATGTGATTCTCTTCACGAGGGATATGATGAAACTCGATTCGGTTGAAGAATGGTAATAACCTTCTCGCGTAGTCTTTGTAAGGAATCAGTCCTGATTGGTATGTGTTCCAATCTCCTTTGATCTGATTGATAACCAAGGCTGAGTCGCCATATACATCCAAGTTCTTAACCCTTAAGTCAATCGCTTCTTCGAGACCTATGATACAATCATCGTATTCGGCCTCGTTGTTTGTACACTTGAATGTCAGTCTGGCGGTGAAAGGAATATGGGTACCCTGAGGTGTTATGATGATTGCCCCAATTTCGTTTCCATAATGATTGACAACTCCGTCAAAGATTAGTCCCCATTGGGAACCTAGTTCTGGCCCTTCACTAGGTAACGGTTCATCGTAATCTTTCATTTTCAAATACATGACATCTTCGTCTGGGAAGTCAAATCCGACTGATTCCTGATCGTCAATCGGTTGATGAGCCAAATGATCGGCTAAAACACTTCCCTTGATGGCTTTCTGAGAATGGTACTCAATGTCGTATTCAGATAACAACATCTGCCAACGGGCAATCCTTTCAGTGAGAGCAGGCTTTTCAAAGACATACTTGATTGGATCCATTTCGGAGATTAACTAAGTAGTGTGACGAATCATATACTGGCGAAAATGTTTGGCTGCCCAAGCCAAAGCACAACAAGTTTTCTCAAGCATAGTGTACCGAGTTTCACAGTCAGTGAACTTCTTGCTCAAATAGTAAATGGCAGACTCTTTCCTTTTGGTTTCGTCTTGTTGTCCAAGTACACAACCCATAGAGTCTTCCAAGACTGTTAAGTAAATGATCAGTGGTCTTCCTTCCACTGGAGGTGATAGAATCAGTGGGTTCAACAGGTATTCCTTGATACTGTCGAAGGCGGTTTGGCAATCTTCTATCCAAACGCAATCCTGATTCTTTTTGAGTAATTTGAAAATCGGCGCGCATGTCGCGGTCATGAGGAATATAAATCTGGAAATGTAATTCAAACGTCCCAGGAATCCCCTGACTTGTTTTTCAGTTTTTGGAGAAGGCATTTCTTGAATGGCCTTGACCTTGTCAGGATCAACCTCAATTCCTTTCTGGCTGACGATGAACCCTAAAAGTTTTCCTGAGCGGACACCGAATGTGCACTTATTGGGATTCAAGCGGAGTTTGTACTTTCTCAGCCGCTCGAATAACTTTGACAGGTGAGTCACATGCTCATCTTCTATCTTAGATTTGGCAATCATATCATTGACATACACTTCGATTTCTTTGTGTATCATGTCATGAAACAGAGTAGTCATGGCCCTTTGATAATTGCCCCGACATTCTTCAAACCGAACGTCATTACCTTCTTCAAACCGAACGTCATTTTTATCTAATTATAGCCCGAGAATCCATCCATGAAGGAGAAGACTTTGAACTTTGTTGTACTGTCTACCAGCATGTCTATGTGCGGTAAGGGAAAGTCATCCTTTGGAATTGCTTTGTTCAGATCCCTGTAGTCTACACACATTCTGACCTTTCCGTCCTTTTTCGGAACTAGTACCATGTTCGCTAGCCATTGAGGATATTCGAACGTGGCGAGGAAACTCACGTCAATCTGTTTCTGTACTTCCTCTTTGATTTTGATGGCCATGTCTGGATGAGTCTGCCTTAGCCTTTGTTTTACTGGCGGACATTCTGATCTCAACGGTAAATGATGTTCCACGATGCTGGTATCCAACCCTGGCATGTCCTGATAGGACCAAGCGAATACATCAGGGAACTCTTTGAGAAGCTTTGTCAAACTTTCTTTGACAGTTGGACTGAGCAGTGCCCCAATCCTGACTTCTTTTCTCTCTTCTTCTGAACCCAAGTTGACTATTTCCAACGGTTCTTTGTGAGGTTCAATGGACCTTTCCTCTTGTCTGAGTAATCAAGAGATCTCTTCTGGAATTTCTTCGTCATCTTCTTCTTCAGCCTCAAATACCGATAATTCAAAGTTGGGAGAAGGCATTGGATCACGTGTCTCAACGGGGTTTAAAATAAGCAATCTGCATGACGTAATGATTTATTTTTAGAAGAGATAGAGAGAATGCAAGAGTGCGTGCAGTGTATATTTTTATTTTGAAAACTGCTTATTTTTATTGTTTGAGTTATTTTTTAGGATTACCATTTTCTGAAAAAGAGAAAAGAGAAAACAACAATAAATGCGGAAATTATAGAACGACGTTATTTTATTTATGATCTCGTCGATTCTTGAAACTACAACCCTATAAAACAAAACTCTGTCGCTTTGGGCAAAGCGAAGAGGGACATTTATAGAAAGTGAGCCCTATCAAAACATCTGTTTCACCTGGGCAGGGTGAAAGATTAAGATAAAGACGACAATTACTTTGACTTATGAACGACTTTCGAAACGTTGACTGCAACCCATTGGCGGCGAACTCCTCGGTGAATCACAAAGTCTGGCACCTTCTTTCTTGATTTGTCTTTAGAAATAACGCTGATTTCTGGCAAAGCAGGATTGTTGGAATTTGTCTCCCAAACGGAGTTGTCGTAGGAGGATTCCTCAGCTGTATCTTGCACAGTGTTTATACTCTCAGGTGGATCTCCCCATCCAGTGGGCTGGATGTCTTCGAGCCTGATACGAGACCTTTCAGGAGCGGTGTACTTGACCATGAAGTTGTACCTTCCACTCGGTTGTCCTAAGGTATCCCACACTTCTTTGGAACTGGAGGAGTCATCCCTCTCGATGATGTTGACCTCGGGAAAAACGTAGTTGATAAACTCTAGCCCGGCAAGCTTTGCAAATTCATCGTTGTGCTGGATATTTTTAGAATGCCCTGAGTGTTGATCCCATGATTCTGTGGGGACGCATGTATTTTTTTCAATGATGCTCGGCTGATATGCATCGTTCGACTGACTCTTTTGTCCTGCGTCTCCCGGGTATGGCTGCCAGATAGGCAGGGCATCCATTGGCCCATAATAGTCGTGGTCAAAGTTGTCTTTCATCAGAGTGTCCTCCTCTAATGAATTTGGTGGAGCACAACATCCTTCTGGATCGCAATCTCCGTATATCATCTTGACATCTGACCTTAGTATATATCTCGGACTCTGTGCTGGAAAGCAAAATGGTGTAGGGACCTCTTCCCGAGACATATAACTATCCTCGTTAAGGTAGAACTTCCCTTCTTCACCTGTATCAGAGGAATCTCCCTCGTTGATGGTATGTACTTCTCGAGACACTAGGTGAAGGAAGCCTCCACTATGGAAGAAATTTTGCATGGGATGAAAATTCTCATCGTTAGTAGCAGTCTGGGTACAAGTTGAAGAAAAACCGAGACCCTTCTTTGTCTTGTTGTCAGTAGGAATGACAAGCTGTCCCCATCCTTTTGTATTGTTACTTTTGATTACTTCGAAAGCATCTTTGTACGAGGAAATCGACGTTCCTCTTTCTGACTGGTTGTCGTTGCTCACCGAAAGTGCTTGGAACTGGGTTCCTACAACCTCCTCTGGTTCTACACAAGTGGATGATGATAAGTTGCTCACGATCAAGGCTTGCTCTCTATAGACTATGACCAGTTGGTCGTTCTTGACAAACTTCAGTTTCTGGTGAAGTGTCGAAGTGACTGCCCCAACCTCGTGTATCCAAGGTCTTCCCAACAAACAGCTGAATGTTGCTCGGATGTCCATGACCTGGAAAGTGTGGGGATGGATAGTTATGGAAAGGTCTACTTCGCCGATAACTGTTTTCCGGGATCCTTCAAATGCTTTGATGGTGACCTCACTGCCTCTCATCGTAGATCCTTTGATTGATAGTCACATTATAGTGGACTTTGGCATCACATTTAGATCTGATCCGGTGTCTACCAGTACGCCGGATAAAGCATCGTCCTGGAAGTTGACTGTAATATTGAGTGCCATGTTATGATTGTGGCCCTCTTCTGGCAGTTCCTCATCACTAAATCCCAAGTTGTTGCAAGAAGTGATGTTGGAGATGATGCTGTTAAATTGCCTTATTGACACATCTTGTTCCACAAAGGCTTGTTCTAAGACTTTCTGTAGAGCTTCCTTGTGAGCTTCAGAACTGAGTAAAAGTAATAGCATTGAGATTTTTGAAGGAGTTTGCAACAGCTGATCAACAATATTGTATTCGCTCTTCTGGATGAGCTTCAGCATCTCATCATTGTTCTTTGAAAGGTCAGGATCACAGGACTGACCGACTGGTTGATCGGGAACTTCTGTTTCAGGTTCCTTTTCTTTGGTAGGTTCTCCAACTCCTCGGTTGAAGATTCGACCACTCCGTGTTACTCGACTGATGTCTGCAATATTCACTACGGAGGGTAATGGAATTTCCTTTCCATTCTCAATTGTTGTTGCACAGTATTTGTAAGGGATAGCCTTAGTTAATTCATACGGTAACAGTCCTGGTAGATAGATAACTACAGGAGCCTTCTGATTCTTCTGACCGTTGTAAATAATTTCAATCAGTTCCTGGTTGGGAACTTTTGATTCGTCAAGTAAAGGGATGATGGTACAAACATCTTTGGTCCTTTTATGATTAGCGATTACGACGACATCTTTGATTCGATCAGCGACAAAGTCTGGCATCGAATTGGTTGACCCAGAACTTGGACACGGTCGAATCTCTTTGTGGTCCAACTGACTCTGAAGGGCTACTCGTACGAGGTAACATCCTTGATTATCTTCAGAGCAAGCTCTACAGCGTTCATAGTTGTGTGGTGGCACCCGACCACGTCTGCTCTGTATGCAGTGTAACCTCACTAGGTCTGTTTCCATGGATCGAACGTCCTGACTTGGATGCCTAGTAGGGTTCCCATTTATCATACTGACTTATTGTGTGTCTTCGTCTAAATAGATTGGAAGCCACAAGTGATTTAACAAGTGTTGCAAAGTTCTTTGAACGAGAGCGCATCCTTGGTCGCTCTCATGACACCCCTTACAGTTCTGATAATTATGCGAAGTTAGAAAACCAAGCCGGACTTGCTTAACATGTAACTCCACCAAGCTGGTATTCATAAAGAGAATATCAAAGATTTGAATCATATTCACTTGATACTGATTTTTATCGCAGTAATCCTGAATCCATCCAAGATCCATCTGACGCTTGAGGGTCTCTTGTACAAAAGAGCATCCCTGATTGTTTACCGAGCAGATCAGACATGAATCGTAATCGTTCCGTAACAGATTATGATGTTGGCTTTGCCTTGAGTGCATTGCCACCAAGTTGACATTCATTGCCAGAATGTTGTGGTTCTAAATGATGTTGGAATTTGCATAAGTCATGTTGACTTCACAGATTCGGTGATCCTGGATCCATCCGAGATCCAACTGTTCCTGTAGAGCTGATTGCATCACAGAACATCCTTGATTATTTTTAGAGCAGATATCACACTGGTGTTAGTTATGAGATGATACATGCCCATATCCGCTCTGTCTGCGATGTATTTTGACCAGGTTGGTTCCCAATAAGAGTACATCATGAATTTTATAGATGTGCTTAGATTCTCCCTCTATCAAATTTACCGCAACTTTCTCGCGTTGAGGCAGCGGGTTCGTCTGAACGTTTGGATTTGTATCCTTGAAGGATAAGACCCCGCTCCTAACAAGCTTCTACACATCGGATTTGAAACTGAGACAGTTTTCTATGTTATGCCCTGGTCCTCCTTGATGATAAGGGCAAGTCTGATCCGCCTTAAACAAAAAAGGTAGATTTTCTGGTATTACAATTGGAGCCCTGGTTTGGACGTGCCCTTTGGCCAGTAGTAGCGGGAACAGTTCTGCGTACAACATTGGTATAGGGTCGAACCCTAGCGGTCACGTTGTACGGTTGTTGTTGTTGTACGGAGGACGAGCCTGCTGAAGAGGCTGTTGTGTCCTTTGCTGATATTGTTGTTGATTCGGTTGGCTCTGAGCAACCTGAGGTTGATACGTAGGAACAGGTGTAGGGTTGATAGCAGGAGTTACAGCTGCTACTGGTTGGTAACATCGCCTTTGCTTTCCAGGAGAGATATTACTAATATCTTGCTCTTTTTTCTTAGGGAGAGCACTACCGTATCTTTTGGTACTGCTTGATGGTCCGACATCTTTGACCAGACGTCCTTCTCGAACCGCTTCTTCAAGACGAACTCCCATGCCTACCATCTCAGTGAAGTCACTGGGCGCACTGGCGACCATTCTATCGTAGTAAAATGAGCTCAAGGTTTTTAAGAAGATTTTTGTCATATCTTTTTCCTCAAGAGGTGGACAAATCTGGGCGGCAATTTCATGCCATCTCTGAGCGTACTCCTTGAAGGCTTCCTTATCCTTCTGCGACATGGCTCTGAGTTGATCTCTGTCTGGTGCCATGTCCAGATTATACTTATATTATTGAACGAAGGCAGCGCCAAGATATCGGAAAGTGATAATCTTAGTGCGGTTCAAACCCATGTACCATTTGAGTGCGGCACCGGTTAAACTATCTTGGAAATAGTGGATCAGTAGCTGTTGGTTCTCTGTCTGAGTTGACATTCTCCGAGCGTACATCACCAAATCACTTTGAGGGTAAGAGTTACCCTTGTACTTTTCAAATTCGGGCACCTTGAACTTGTGCGGAATTTTCACATTTGGGACCAAACAAAGGTCTGCGGCATCTTTTCCAAACAGATCCTGACCGCGAATGGCTTGCAGTTCCTTCTGTATCTCCAAGAAATGTTCCTGGAATTCCCTTATTCTCTCGTCCATACTTTTGTTTCCACCAGACAGTATCTAGGGAAATCTATCCTTCCAGGATAGTGTGTACCACATGTGGTGGTATAGTCGTTACGACAGTGACTCTTAGTTCTTCCCTCTCCCGAAGTTTGTAACCTTCAGGAGTTGCTGTCATGCCCCTGGCATCTTCACCTTCCAGAAGTTTGTAACCTTCAGGCCCAGCGGGTCCTGCTGCAGTTTTCAGATCTTCTGTGATCGGCAGAGTATATCCTTCCGGGATATAGTTGAGTGGCATTGTGACGCCCCTAATCTATACCCCCAATTAACACGCAATTAAAGCGGTAAAAGAAAATTCGAAAATTGATCAGAGTATATTTGAAGCATCATGGCATAGAAAGGGAGAAACACATCAATTGTAACAAAACATATACATAACATGCAACACCTGCCCATAATTATTTGCAACTGTGGGGTAGCAATCACACAGAGGAAACTTTGTTCCTTACACCCACTTTTCAGAAATTAGAATTAAAGCGGAAAATCTAAAATCTGAATAACGCATATACATGCATATAAAAAGTTTGTCATACATCAGGTATCATATGTACAACCAAAATATATCATCAGATATACAAAATAATAACACGCGGCCACCCTAACTACCCGGAGTCACATATCAGAGCCGACCGACCAAAATATTGAAGACGCAACGCTTCACCAAAAAGGAATACCTCCAGCAGCTCTAATCTGCAATGCCTCATAGAGCGTTATCAAACAGCAGAAGGGTGAGAAAAACAACCATAATATAATTGCATAAAATTATATATTAACGCAAAAATGCACAAATAACATATTCTCACCACCAGAGCACCCAGATAAATTATAACAACACATAGTACAATTCACACGTATCAATTACCACTGCACATCAATTATTCACAATACAATCACACATATTCCATTTCATTAATCACATTCACAAATTCACACATAATTAATTCATGATTTATGCAATGCACATAGACCGACACAACGACTCTATGCACATGCCATGCGGTACCGACTTCCAATGTCTCATGTCTCATCATCAGTTCACTCAGGAACTATTGGAACCATCGCTCGTTACTGAGAATCTCAAGTAACTCCCCGTCGGGCCTACGATGTTCACCCGTCGCTTTAGGTCCTCAGGCATCGCCTCATATTTTCGAGGCACACGACGTTAAGGATTGCTTTAAGTCTCCAAAGGAGCCCACAATCGTCTATACCCATCGCTTTAAGTCCTCAGGCATCGCCTCATATTTTTGAGGCACACGATGGTATAGCATATTCCCTCAGGAATCAAACCGTCTCTCAGGACGTTTCCACAATGCACATTATGATGCTTGGCATACAATGACTCATGACACTCACATTGCATCCATGCACACATTCATAATCATGCATAAATCATCAAATACCACACTTAGCATTTTCTTGCCTTACGGCCACAAATCATCCTCACAACAGCATATAAGGCATACATATCCAAAGCACACACATATAGCACAATACATGACAATTATGCACCATTAAAATGACAAAGTCGACCATTGACACTATTCACATTTACCGACAAAATAAAATCGGATAACAAATTCTAAACCATCATAATAAGAAATTACAGCTCAATGGCTTTCCAACGCATCAAACCACGCCTCAAACCAAATCACAGATCAAAAGTTATACAGAAAACAAAATTACACGAACAGCACTGTTCGCTGGGCGAACCTCCCTCGTGAGCATTCGCTAGCTGCTTCGCTAGGCGAACGTCCCTCGCGAGCATTCGCTAGCTCCTTCGCTAGGCGAATGTTCCAGCGAACCAAGTCAGGACCAAACAGAGCCAAAAACACCCAAAGTTCGCTAGGCGAACACTCTAGCGAACCTTCGCTCATGCCTTCGCTAGGCGAATACCCGTAGCGAACCTTCGCTACCCTTCGCTAAATGGTTCGCTAGGAGAACCCGCGAAAACCTCACTCGCTGTCACCTTCGCCCCAGGTTCGCTAGGCGAACCAAGGAAAACCCAGAATTTTCTGCGCTGTTTGAAACCCCAAAAGTGATATTTCCCCACCAAAACATTTCCCAATCAACATATAACAATCAGAACCTATCCTAATCATGCCAACAAGCAAACTACCACCTTTACATCGATTTCCAACCGTTAACCCATCGATTCTACTCATTTTATCGTTTTCGACCTAAAAGTGAAAAACATAGAAAGCAAGAGAATCATCCAAACACATACATACATAATCATATACAAGCATAGTATAATCGAGTTTCGCACCCTTACCCGATTTAATTCGATTCTAGGAATTGATCTTGATGATTTTTCCACACTATCCCAATTTTTCTCTCTTCTCCTCTTTTCTTCTCTTTTCCCTTCTTTCTTCTTTCTTTCTCTCTATTTTCTCTCTTTCCAATTCTATCTTACTAACTTAATGAAAAATATCTATGAAATGTCCAAAGTACCCCCACACTCAAATATCTCGCAAACGTTCCCAAAACGCGATAAAATATATTCACGACTAAAAATAACACATTTTCACACAAAAGTCGAAATTACAATAAAATAATAATAAAATAATCCAAAAAGACTCAATAAAACAAAGTTGGCAAAACGGGGCGTTACAATTCTCCCCCACTTAGAAATTTTCGTCCTCGAAAATCTTACCTGATACAAACAACTCTGGATACGACTCCCGCATCCTACTTTCCAATTCCCACGTCAAATTACCCTCAGCAACGCCTCCCCACGCCACTTTCACAAGTGCAATCTCTTTACCCCTCAACCGCTTCACCTCGCGATCCAAAATACTAACTGGTAATGCCTCGATCGTAAGGTTATCTCTTACCTCAACCTCGTCCATCGGAATCACATGTGAAGGGTCCAGAACATACTTCCGAAGCTGTGAAACATGAAAAACATCATGCAAATTCGACAGATTCGGCGGTAACGCCACACGATACGCTACAGCACCAACTCTCGCAGATATCTGGTAAGGACCAATAAATCGAGAAGTAAGCTTCTTAGATTTCAAAGCACGACCAACACCCGTTACCGGCGTAACTCTCAGAAATACGTGATCACCCTCTTGAAACTCAAGATTCTTACGTCTCCGATCATGATAACTCTTTTGTCTACTCTGAGAAGCCTTAATTTTCTCACGAATAAACTTTACCTTTTCCGTCGTCTGTTGTACCAATTTCGGTCCAACCACAGAACTCTCACCAGTTTCGTGCCAACACAATGGCGTTCGACATCTTCGTCCAAATAAAGCCTCAAAAGGTGCCATTCCGATACTAGAATGGAAACTGTTATTATACGTGAACTCAATCAAAGCAAGATAACTGTCCCACGCACCACCTTGTTCCAAAACACACGACCTCAACAAATCCTCCAACGACTGAATAGTTCTTTCGGTCTGACCATCTGTCTGCGGATGATAAGCCGAACTCAACCTCAATCTAGAACCCAAAGCCTTCTGTAAACTTTCCCAAAATCTAGATGTAAACCTCGGATCTCGATCAGAAACAATACTTAAAGGAACCCCATGCAATTTCACCACCACACTGATATAGATCTCAGCTAACCGTTCCAAAGAAAAACTGATGTCAATCGAAATAAAATGCGCCGATTTAGTCAGCCTGTCCACAATCACCCAAATAGCATTATTCCCACGCTGAGTGTTCGGTAATCCCGTCACAAAATCCATCGAAATGCTATCCCATTTCCACTCAGGAATATCCAACGGTTGCAACAAACCACTAGGTCTCAAATGTTCCACTTTCGATTTCTGACAAGTCAAACACGCATACACAAACTGAGCCACATCTCTTTTCAAACCAGACCACCAGAAAATCTTCTTCAAATCTTGGTACATCTTATTCGCACCCGGATGAATACTTAAATTACTCCGGTGTCCTTCTTCCAAAATCATTCTTTTCAACTCCGCATCATTAGGTATACAAATACGACCACGGAATCTCAAAACACCAAAATTATCAACCTTATCCACATTCTCATTCCTCATCAAATCAACGAATTTCAAATCCAGCTTCTGTTTCTCACTTACCGACAACAAAAATTCATTCGTAACTTTCAACATTCCAAGCCTCACACTAACCGATGTCACTTCACATACCAAACTCAAATCTCTAAACGATTCCAAAAGTTCCAACTCTTTCACCATCAATGCGGACATATGCAACGATTTTCGGCTCAATGCATCGGCTACCACATTAGCTTTACCAGGATGGTAATTTAAGCCAAAGTCGTAGTCTTTCAAGAATTCCAACCATCTCCGCTGTCTCATGTTCAACTCTTTCTGATCAAATAAATATTTCAAGCTCTTATGATCACTAAAGACTTCGAACCTTGCACCATAGAGATAGTGCCTCCAAATCTTCAACACAAAAACTACAGCCGCTAACTCAAGATCATGAGTAGGATAGTTTTTCTCATGAACTCTTAACTGCCTTGAAGCATAAGCTACAACTTTACCTTCCTGCATCAGAACACCACCCAAACCAATTAAAGAAGCATCGCAGTACACAACAAATGGTTCATTAGGATTAGGTAAAATAAAAATCGGAGCTGTCGTCAATCTTCTCTTCAGCTCACAAAAACTCTCTTCACATTGTATATCCCAAATGAATGCTTTGCCCTTACAAGTCAACTGCGTCAAAGGAAGAGCTAGCTTAGAAAAACCTTCAATGAACCTCCGGTAATAACCAGCCAAACCCAAAAAGCTTCGAATTTCAGTAACGGATCTAGGAGCCTCCCATTGTAGAACTGCTTCTACTTTAGATGGATCCACAACAATACCATTACCTGAAATTACGTGCCCAAGAAAACTCACCTCAGACAACCAGAATTCACACTTGGACAATTTGGCAAAAAGCTTCCTTTCCTTCAAAACCTGCAAAACAATACGCAAATGTTCTGCATGTTCTTCCCGAGACTTAGAATAGATTAAAATATCATCAATAAACACCACCACAAAACGATCCAAATGCTCGTGGAAAATACGATTCATGTATTCCATAAACACACCAGGCACATTAGAAACCCCGAACGACATAACTAAATATTCATAATGACCGTAACGTGTTCTAAAGGCCGTCTTCTGAATATCCTCTTCTTTCACTCTTATCTGATGGTACCCTGATCTCAAATCGATCTTACTAAATACACAAGCACCAACCAACTGATCCATCAGATCATCAATCCTTGGAAGCGGATATTTGTTCTTAATCGTCACCTTATTCAACTGGCGATAATCAATACATAATCGCATACTCCCATCTTTCTTTTTCACCAACAAAACTGGAGCAACCCAAGGAGAAACACTTGGCCTCACGAACCTCTTTTCCAACAACTCATTCAACTGCCTTTTCAACTCCACCAATTCAGATGCCGACATTCTATAAGGTGCCATAGAAACAGGTCTAGTACCAGGAACTAGATCAATAGAAAATTCAACTTCTCTCTCTGGCGGCACATCTGAAATATCATCAGGAAACACCTCAGGAAATTCGCACACAACAGGAAACACATCAAGAGAAACTTGACTATCCACAGTCAATGAAGCAAACAACCCAAACAACTGAGCTTCATCCGCTAAAAGTCTCTTCAACTCTTTGGTAGATAAGAAACTCGAGTCTTCGTCTTCCTCAAGAGAAGGAAACCTTACAAGCTTATGGTAACAATCAATATGCACCCGATTAAATTGCAACCAGTTCATTCCCAACACCACATCTAAACCTTCCAATGGTAAGCACACCAAATCCATCACAAAATCTTTACCATAAATGGTCAAAGGACAACTCAAACACACTAAAGAAGTAGTTACTGACCCCATCGCTGGAGTATCAATAACCATCTCACCATCCATCAAAGACAACCCAAGATTCAAACGTCCCGCACACTCAGACGAAATAAACGAATGAGTCGCTCCAGTATCAATAATAGCAATTAAAGGCGTATTATTAATAAAACAAGTACCTCTTATCAGACGATCTGTACTTGAAGTCTGAGTTCCCGCCAATGAAAACACTTTGCCACTAGCCTGAGCTTTCTTCTGATTCGGACACTTCGAACTAATGTGACCAGGTTCCCCACAATTGTAACACTTCACCACATTCTTCCTTTTACAATCAGCTAAAACATGTCCGATACCACCACAATTAGAACACTTAATCACATTCCTCCTACATTCATGCTGGCGATGACCCAATTCACCACACTTAAAACACCTAGGAGCATTAGACATACCTCCTCCACTTGACCTTCGATCAAAATTACTCCTTTGTTTACCTTTATCAGCCGGTGACACATACGGACCACCACGGAACTGTTGTTTCCCCTTCCTGTCGCTTACACTTTTATAGTGAGCTGAACGAACCTTACTATCTTCATCATAAATCCTACAGCATTCCACCAAATCAGCAAACCTTCGAATCCTCTGATAACCAATAGCCTGCTTTATCTCAGGACGCAAACCACTTTCATACTTCACACACTTTGAAAATTCAGCAGTCGCTTCCACATAATGAGGATAAAACTGCACAAGTTCCACAAACTTAGCAGTATAGTCAATAACCGACATATTACCTTGTTTTAGCTCTAAAAACTCAATCTCCTTCTTTCCTCGGACATCCTCGGGAAAATACTTCCTTAGAAACTCTCGGCTAAACACCTCCCAAGTGATCTCTTCTTCCTCCTCATCAGCTTCCAACACCTGACGAGTACTGACCCACCAGTCGTCAGCCTCTTCATGTAGCATATGAGTGCCCAGCCTCACCTTAACATCATCGTCATCACAATCCATTACCCTAAAATCCTCTCAATCTCTTTCAACCACAACTGCGCACCATCCGGATCATGCTTCCCTTTAAAGACCGGCGACTTATTCTTTCTAAACTCATAATTTCCTGCAGCATTCGGTGCACCCTGCACAGCTCGTGCCATCGCTTCCATCGTAGCAGCCAAAGCAACATCATTACGACCAGCCATATTCTGTTCGTCCAAAACAGAAACTATGGTTAAACAACAACTCGCCCAATATGCCAGACACAACAGACACAAACTACACAACTAACACGGACTGGCTCTGATACCACTTAATGTGACGCCCCCAATCTATACCCCCAATTAACACGCAATTAAAGCGGTAAAAGAAAATTCGAAAATTGATCAGAGTATATTTGAAGCATCATGGCATAGAAAGGGAGAAACACATCAATTGTAACAAAACATATACATAACATGCAACACCTGCCCATAATTATATGCAACTGTGGGGTAGCAATCACACAGAGGAAACTTTGTTCCTTACACCCACTTTTCAGAAATTAGAATTAAAGCGGAAAATCTAAAATCTGAATAACGCATATACATGCATATAAAAAGTTTGTCATACATCAGGTATCATATGTACAACCAAAATATATCATCAGATATACAAAATAATAACACGCGGCCACCCTAACTACCCGGAGTCACATATCAGAGCCGACCGACCAAAATATTGAAGACGCAACGCTTCACCAAAAAGGAATACCTCCAGCAGCTCTAATCTGCAATGCCTCATAGAGCGTTATCAAACAGCAGAAGGGTGAGAAAAACAACCATAATATAATTGCATAAAATTATATATTAACGCAAAAATGCACAAATAACATATTCTCACCACCAGAGCACCCAGATAAATTATAACAACACATAGTACAATTCACACGTATCAATTACCACTGCACATCAATTATTCACAATACAATCACACATATTCCATTTCATTAATCACATTCACAAATTCACACATAATTAATTCATGATTTATGCAATGCACATAGACCGACACAACGACTCTATGCACATGCCATGCGGTACCGACTTCCAATGTCTCATGTCTCATCATCAGTTCACTCAGGAACTATTGGAACCATCGCTCGTTACTGAGAATCTCAAGTAACTCCCCGTCGGGCCTACGATGTTCACCCGTCGCTTTAGGTCCTCAGGCATCGCCTCATATTTTCGAGGCACACGACGTTAAGGATTGCTTTAAGTCTCCAAAGGAGCCCACAATCGTCTATACCCATCGCTTTAAGTCCTCAGGCATCGCCTCATATTTTTGAGGCACACGATGGTATAGCATATTCCCTCAGGAATCAAACCGTCTCTCAGGACGTTTCCACAATGCACATTATGATGCTTGGCATACAATGACTCATGACACTCACATTGCATCCATGCACACATTCATAATCATGCATAAATCATCAAATACCACACTTAGCATTTTCTTGCCTTACGGCCACAAATCATCCTCACAACAGCATATAAGGCATACATATCCAAAGCACACACATATAGCATAATACATGACAATTATGCACCATTAAAATGACAAAGTCGGCCATTGACACTATTCACATTTACCGACAAAATAAAATCGGATAACAAATTCTAAACCATCATAATAAGAAATTACAGCTCAATGGCTTTCCAACGCATCAAACCACGCCTCAAACCAAATCACAGATCAAAAGTTATACAGAAAACAAAATTACACGAACAGCACTGTTCGCTGGGCGAACCTCCCTCGTGAGCATTCGCTAGCTGCTTCGCTAGGCGAACGTCCCTCGCGAGCATTCGCTAGCTCCTTCGCTAGGCGAATGTTCCAGCGAACCAAGTCAGGACCAAACAGAGCCAAAAACACCCAAAGTTCGCTAGGCGAACACTCTAGCGAACCTTCGCTCATGCCTTCGCTAGGCGAATACCCGTAGCGAACCTTCGCTACCCTTCGCTAAATGGTTCGCTAGGAGAACCCGCGAAAACCTCACTCGCTGCCACCTTCGCCCCAGGTTCGCTAGGCGAACCAAGGAAAACCCAGAATTTTCTGCGCTGTTTGAAACCCCAAAAGTGATATTTCCCCACCAAAACATTTCCCAATCAACATATAACAATCAGAACCTATCCTAATCATGCCAACAAGCAAACTACCACCTTTACATCGATTTCCAACCGTTAACCCATCGATTCTACTCATTTTATCGTTTTCGACCTAAAAGTGAAAAACATAGAAAGCAAGAGAATCATCCAAACACATACATACATAATCATATACAAGCATAGTATAATCGAGTTTCGCACCCTTACCCGATTTAATTCGATTCTAGGAATTGATCTTGATGATTTTTCCACACTATCCCAATTTTTCTCTCTTCTCCTCTTTTCTTCTCTTTTCCCTTCTTTCTTCTTTCTTTCTCTCTATTTTCTCTCTTTCCAATTCTATCTTACTAACTTAATGAAAAATATCTATGAAATGTCCAAAGTACCCCCACACTCAAATATCTCGCAAACGTTCCCAAAACGCGATAAAATATATTCACGACTAAAAATAACACATTTTCACACAAAAGTCGAAATTACAATAAAATAATAATAAAATAATCCAAAAAGACTCAATAAAACAAAGTTGGCAAAACGGGGCGTTACAGGCATGCCCTAGGGACTATCTTTAGGCATGGTATATCGAGGATCATACTTTTTCACTATGGTCGTCGATGTGATTGTAGCGCGGTTTTTGTGGTTTCGAATCACTGTCGCTTTGATACTACAGTTCGATTCATTTTTTATCCTATTGAAGCTGATTAAGGAAGAGAAATAGATGTCTCCAATTAACCCTGCTTGCATACTGAGGTTAAACAGTCAAAACTGTTGGTTTACAGATGCTATCAAAATATGGGGTTCTCCTTTAGGGTTATTTGCTTAAAAATAGTGTTTAGGCTATTGGTAAGATGTTATGTCTGATGCTTTTCGATTGATGTATGAAGGTATGAGATTTTGGGTTTTTTTGATTAGTATGCTCGCTAAGATTTTTGCAATCTTATGCCTACGTATTCCCGAAACAGGGAAATCAGAGCGATCGTAGTTCCTCCTATTCTAAGGGAGGAAAAGGGTTGTTTTGGTGTCTTGTTCAAAGCCCAAGACGTGAAGCTAAAAGGGTAATTTGTATATTGTTCAAAGCCCAAGATGTGAAGCTGAATGGTCTATTTGTATTTTGTTCAAAGCCCAAGATGTGAAGCTGAAGGGTTTATGCTGAGAGAGAATTTGTCATCTCTAAATAGGAGTTGTTGATGTTTGTACGCTGTGAGCAAGGCACACCTTTGATGCTAAAATCTTGATTGACTTAACCGGGGTTTTCTTTATACAAAGCCTAAGAGGAGGCTAAAAGTTGACTTTTTCGGGGAAAATGTTCTTTCTGTCTTGTACAAAGCCCAAGATTGAGGCTAAAAAGGGTTTGACTCAACACGAGAGTACTTTTATCTGTCTTGTATAAAGCCCAAGACGGAGGCTAAAAAAGGTTGACTCAACAAGAGAGTCTTGAACAGGTGATTGACTCAACAAGAGAGTCTGAAGGTTGATTGACTCAACAAGAGAGTCTTTTATACTCAATAAGAGAGTGATTTGATGTCTCGTACGAAGCTCGAGATTGAGGCTAAAAGGAGATGGACTCAACGAGAGAGTCTTTTATACTCAACAAGAGAGTGTTTTGCTGTCTCGTACGAAGCCCGAGATAGAGGCTAAAAGGAGATTGACTCAACAAGAGAGTCTTTTATACTCAACAAGAGAGTGTTTATGTGTCTTGTACAAAGCCCAAGACAGAGGCTAAAAAGGGTCATTGACTCAACAAGAGAGTCTGAGAAGGTGATTGACTCAACAAGAGAGTCTTTTATTATCTTGTACGAAGCCCGAGATAGAGGCTAAAAGGGGGTGACTGAACAAGAGAGTCTTTTATACTCAACAAGAGAGTGATTTATATGTCTTGTACAAAGCCCAAGACAGAGGCTAAAAGGTGTTTGACTCAACAAGAGAGTCTGCAAAGGTAGCTTTGCTGGGGAGGAGAATTTGTACAAAGCCCAAGAGGAGGCTGACTTACCGCTGTGGATTCTGGAGATCCTAAAGCGGGTCCAAGTGTGGAGAACTCTCATGAGAGAGATCAGGCTTCTGTCTATGTTTGAAAGGGGCTTGAGAATGTCCTTGAGACTCAAGGGTCTTAGACTGTCCAAGTCTAGAGTTTTATCTCTTGTACAATGCCCAAGCGGAGGCACGGGCATTAAGGGATGAGTATCAACCCTACAATGGGCGGAGTTTTGATGCTGGAAAGACTGCTCTAGCAAAGGACGACTAAGTTCTGTCTTATAACTTTAAGAGGTCGTCAGGGTCCTTGTATTAAGCCCAAGAGAAGGCATGAGAACTTCTAAGAAGCCGAAGGGTCCTTGTACAACGCCCAAGAGGAGGCAGAGATGCTTTTAGGAAGCCTGTGGGTCCCCAAACCCTGATAA
Source organism: Lathyrus tuberosus (assembly GCA_022829125.1). Taxonomy (NCBI): domain Eukaryota; kingdom Viridiplantae; phylum Streptophyta; class Magnoliopsida; order Fabales; family Fabaceae; genus Lathyrus; species Lathyrus tuberosus. The sequence continues at coordinate 9,617,401 of JALAZF010000235.1, read as the reverse complement.
GTTCAAGACATGCTATCATCGAGAATAGATCAAGCCAGGAAAGTTCGAGAATTTGGAAGAAACTCAAGAGATGCCATTCACGGGGAAAAGATCATCTCTGGGGAGTTAGAGTTTCTTTGACAATTTCTAAGGGTGACAGTCTGAGAAAGGGTTCACAAAGAATGCTGCCTTTCACGTTTCCATATTGTTTAACCCCAAGAGGAGGGAAGACTGTATCTGGTAATCCTATGGGGATCTAGTTTTGTTTGTATTTAAGAGTGACCAACAGGGCTTTACCTAGTGCTAGACGTAGTTGCCGGGAAAAAACTCTAAATAACTATACTAGTATTACACAGTGGATATTTGACAAGTACATAAAAGTTTGTGAAAGAAGACTTACAGTGAAACAACCCCACAATACAGTTATATATGTATGAAAGCAGAAAATGAAAGCGGATAAACACTTACCCATTGTAGAGCTTCCATGATGTTTGGTTAGTTGTTCAACAAAGAAAGTTTTCATAACAACATATTCAAAATCAAAGGAGAAAGTACTTTGAAAAGATTGTTGGGGCTTACAGCTCGAGGAGAGGCCCAAGGTTTTATCAGTGATTGCACTGTTGTTTGAATTCGTACAGAGGGACTTATACAATATGTAAGGCCCAAAAGGTTTTCTGTACAAAGGGATGGATCTTACACTCTCTCAAGAGGCCCAAAGAGTTTAAAGAGAATGAATGAGGCTTATAACACGAGGGTAGGCCCAGATGATTTGTTTTTGAACTGGCGATCGCGCCGAGATTTTTGAAAACACCGTGGGTCTTATACAATGACTGAGGTCCAAAATGGGTTTGGTTAAAAGGGGATTGGGTCTTACACTCTATTAGAGGCCCAAAGATTTATTTTTGTACAAATGATGGGGCTTACAACTCAAAGAGAGGCCCAGGGATTTTGTTAAAAAGGCGACGATCGTGCCGAACTTTCTGACGGTATCTGGACTTATACAATACACTAAGGCCCAAATTATTTTGGTTTTCAAAAAGGGGTTGGGTCTTACACTCTATTAGAGGCCCAATGTTTTATTTTTAGGGTAATAAACCCATAAAACCCTAATTTCATCATTTTAAAGTAATTTATTCAAGGACAATTAATAAAATGATAAAAATACCAAATAAGTGCTAATAAACAACTTATGATTTATGGTTAAGGTTTGGTAAATGAGGGATTAATCACAAGATGAATTAAAACTCATTTGGTTTTGATTTCCAAGATGAATATTCATTTTAAAAATGTTTAAAAAACAATTAACATGAATTTATTCATAAAAATACTAATTATATTAAATAAATAATATAACTTTGATTTTTTTGTGGAATAAAATATTTCAACATTTTTGTGATTTTTTGCAAAAAGAACCAATAAAAAATGGGTAAAGTATACAAAACCCCCCTGCAATGTTAGCGAATTTTGCTTTACCCCCCCACTGTTGCCAAAGGTAGGTTTTGGCAACGGTTTTTTTGAAAAAACCGTTGCCTAAAGGCAGGGAGGGGGGTAAAACAAAATTCGCTAACATTGCAGGGGGGTTTTGTATATTTAACCCATAAAAAATAATTAAAATTGAGGAAGTTATTAATTTTTCAAACTATTAAAAATAATATGAAAAATAGTAAAAGGTGGAAAAAATAACAAAAAGAGGATCTGGGGCGAGGGAGATTCGAACCCCAGACCTCTTGTGTACAACATGCACGCCTTACCACTGGGGTGGTGATACATCCGTGTACTAAGCTCAACCTAAAAATATACAAGGCATGCCTTGATTTTAGGCCTGACCAAGGCAAGGCAAGGCAAGGTTTTGGCCAAAAACGTGAAGCTTGTAACTTTCTCATTTCTCCATGGATTGGGACAAAATTTAGGTCTATCCTGCCTAGAATTTCACAAGGAATCCAATGGTGGTGGTGTTTTTTTTTTTCAGATCATGCTCCTATTGAAAAACTCGACAGTGGTTTTAAAATAGGCCATGATTTGCATTTTCTGTGCTATCTCTTGGTACAGGTGTGAATTACATGATAAATTAGTGCAAACACAACACATATAACATGTATAAGATGTGCATGATCAGTGGACATCAAAGGAAAGCATGATTCAAAGAATTCAAGTTGTGATGCTTACCTCTTTTTGGAGCTTTTGTGCAATCTGCCAAGTGTTTTGTTCCAGAAATGATTTGATGCTTTGGACACCCTCAAATGATCTCTTAGAAGCTTTTAGGATGGTTGGACTCAGCTGGAAACCTCAGGAACAAGTTTGAGCTATTTCTTGCAAAAGGGGCAAAAGTGGCCAAAATAACAACTCTCTTAAATGGTGTTCCAGATGTGGGGAACCATTTGGGACAGTTCAAGGATGATATTTGGAGTGTGTTTGAGGTTTTATCTGGTTTGGAAAGTGACTGAATCAAGACATGGCTTGAAAAATGCACAAAAGTTCTATTTTGAGGTTTTGAGAGGTGACTTTTTTATTTTGGTGTTACAGGTCACTTGTGAAGGTTTGGACAGCTTAGATATGACATATTGGATGTGTTTGGATCATGAGCTGTGGTGGAATTGCTCTGTAACTCAAAAACTCAGAGTTACCTTGCTAAAGAAGGCATTTTTGCCAAGAGAAAGAGATTTTGAGGAAAACAAGTGTTGTAGTGCTTTGGTGTACTCAAACTGAGCACAAGTGAGCTCTATTTATAGTAGAGCAAGTTTGTTTTGGCTGCAATAGTGAATGGCAACTACTGCAGAGGTTTGGCCAATGTTGATCAATAGGAATCCAAGTCTCCTTTAGCCATTGACTAGAGGTTAGGGCACAGGCTGCTGGTTCCCTAGTTCTTGGATCATCCTTGACTGAATTCAGTTGGAAGAGGCTCAGTCCATGCCACCTTGGTGCATCCATTAAATGCTCCAAACTAAAATTGGAGTCTTGTCCCTCTTTTAGGCAGTTCTAGGTTTGGCATGCTACTTTTGGTTCCAAAGACTTGGGAGGCTGATGGATCAGTGTTTGTCCCTCCTTGGTCCCCCCTTGAGGTGTACAGATGGATAGATTTGCTTTCCCTTTTCAAAATTTTAGCAAATCGAGCAAAATCCCTAAATCTGCCTTGCCATGACAGTTTGCAGCAAGGCATATTGGCATGATCATATCTCATGACTTAAGTGGAGTTCCATGGAGTTCTTGGCCATTTTGGAAAGCCCTCATATGATACAACATATGGGTGATCATAGTTTGTCTTGATACTTTTTCGATCCAAGTAAAAAATCCCCATACTTTTGGAAAAAAAGCAAGACAGATTCTGACTTAGTGAAAATTTCACTAAGTGTTGGAAAAAGTGACATTTCATGTTTTCAGCCATTTTGATCACTCCATAACTCAAAATCCATGATGAATTGGAATGAGGTGTGTTTGAAGCTTTTGTAGAGGGCCATGAGAGCTACAAATCCAGCTTTGAATGGGGAAAAATGACCTTGTGGTTTAGGAGTTATGATCCTCCAAAGTTGGTACCTTAGCCACTTTGTTCCATAACTTAGAAAATTCCTAAGTTTTTTATGGTTACCCCTTTTACAAGTTATCCCACTTTTATTGATTTTGCTTGATGAATGATGATTCCAATCACACATTAACATCATTTTAGGGTCAAAGAACCATAATTGTGAAAAATATCAAAAAGTCAAAGTTGACTTTTGTGCACAGTTGACTTTTTGTCAGATGAATTCCAAACTGAGAAATCCTCTATGAAATCAAGTCCTTGACCTAAATCAAACTTGATGGACATGTTACCTGGGTATTATAGGGTGTATTGAATCATGTCCCAAGGTTTGGGAGCATGCCTGGATCAAAAGTCAAAGGCACAGTTGACTTTTTCCTCAAAACCCAAATTGTGGTTCTGATGAATTTGAAACTTGTTGATCAAGCCTTTTGGATTAATCCATTGTTGCAAATGGATCAATGTAGTGTGTTAGAGACCCTCAAATACTCTCTTGAGGTCTTGGCTCATGTTTTGTCCCAAAAGTCAACTTAGGGGTGAATTAGGTCAAGAAACCCTAATTCCTGATTTTTTGATTAATGCATCCCCTGAGGCAAAATTGACTTAACGATTGGGTTCATGATGTCCATTGGAGCATCTTAGGTTGTGCTTTGAAGCCTTGGCTCATGCCCAGAGGAAAATTTCCATCTGGAGGCCTTGGTCGATCAAAACCCTAATTTGGTGATACTGGCGATTTTGAGGCTTAATCCACTTGGAATGTTGCAACATTGTGCTTAATCCTTGATGTGGGAGTCCTCTTGATCCTTTGTGGATGTTTGAGAGGTTTAGACAAGTTGAATATCATGTCACTCCTTGATTGATCTTTTGTCTAAAGGCTCTGAAAAGGCTTGAAACCCTAAGTTTGTTTGCAGTGGATGCTCACCCATGTTTGGGGAGACTAATGAGTATGATGGTACATCCATATTGTGATGATGATTTTCACAATGATGGGGGAATATTAGTGGTCAAAATTTGGGGTATGACAGATGCCCCTATTTTATCTTCTTGGACCCGAAGGTGTGAATGGCGAAGGTATTCGGGCATTCGGGGTGCAAGAGGATTAAATATCGGAATACCCAAAATTTTGATGGTGGTTATGAATGGTAGCTTACGCATTCATCTTCTTTTGCTAAGCGATGATGCTTAGAAAAGGTAAAACTTCCCGTCGATCCTGGTTTCCTACCAAGGAACTGGTCTCAGTTTCTGAAATAAACTTCCCCTCGATCCTGGTTTCCTACCAAGGAACTGGTCTAAGTTTCTGGTGTAAACTTCCCCTCGATCCTGGTTTCCTACCAAGGAACTGGTCTAAGTTTCTGAAATGAACTTCCCCTCGATTCTGGTTTCCGACCAAGGAACTGGTCTCAGTTTATGATGTAAACTTCCCCTCGATCCTGGTTTCCTACCAAGGACCTGGTCTTAGTTTCTTTTGTCAATAAGATTTCTTGACAAGGGACGCTATTTGTAGCGGTTTTCCTCAAACTTCTAGCCGAATTATCCTGGGGAGATGCCATTTGATGGAAAAAATTTTGATGTCAGACTTGCTGGGGAACCCATTTGTCCGAGCTGTAAAGGTGTACAAACTTCTCTGTTTAGAGACGCCATTTGTCGACTCCACCGGGGAAAACGAGTCTCTTGAGAGACTGCTTCCGCTTGGGGACATTACACCATACTTTTCTCGAGATCTTCTCGGAGAAATGCCATGTGATGTAATCTAATTTTGAGGTGCTGATGACCTTTTCGTCAGCGAATTTTTTCGAAGAAAAACTATTGTATTGCCGAATCTTTGATTAAGAGGCTTTCTCTGGGGATTTTCCTTGACTCGAGAAAGCGAAGATATCATCTTCAATGGTGAAGAATGACGTTTGTCGAAAGCGCTCTGGCTCTTCAGAGGTTCAAGTTATCAAAGTGGTCAAAGGCCGGCTTCAATCCAGAAATAAACTGGAGGCGAGGTTGCTTAGACGCGACATTTCTTGACAGGGAAAGAACTGATAACTCGACTGAGAGGACTTTTATCACTAGGGAACAAGACCGACTAGAGTGATAATGATGCAATATGAATGTGAATGTAAATCAATAATGCATGATGTATGTATGTTTATGCTGACAAAACTGACGCGACATACAGACTGATAGATGAACAGGACTGGATACTCGGCCACAGTGGGAGATAAAAAGTATCACTGGTTCACGATAGCAATTCCATCTTGCTTAGGAGAGATAGTCCACGCGAGGAAAATCGTTGGTCGGGCTTAGGAGGTAAGAACCCTGCCGAGGAGTGTCAGATGAAAAATGTTCTCTGACATAGCTGATCCTTCATTCAGGTGTACTGGTTTAGAAGGAGTACTTTGATTCTGTACTTTGAAGCTTGATCACTTCTGGCGAAGCGATCAATGTTCTTTCGATGTTCAACAGTCAAAAGAAATTGCCATCTTTATTTTGAAAAGCAGAAAAAGTTTTAACAAGTAAATTCATTTTTGTTTTATTTCTGAAATTCTGGCAACAGATATGAGATGTCGAACGTGATGTCACGACACTTATATCTTAACAATAATGAACAAGGTAGAAAATGCAGAAAACAACAGTAAAGAACACAATCAATTGTTGACCCAGTTCAGTGTAAACACACTTACATCTGGGGGATACCAAGCCAGGAAGGAAGTCCACTATTAGTAGTATCAATTCATAGACTCTACAGCCAACACACCAGTTGACAATCTACTCACTTAATCACTACCCAATGAAACTTCTATCTAAGACACTCTCAGATATGAGACACCTCTCACTCCCCCTCAATCACAACAGTGATAACAACTTACAATCATGAAAGTAGAAGACACACTTCAAAGACACACCTTGGTCTTGCTTAAGAGCTTCAACCAAGAACAATACACTCGTGCTTAAAAGCTTTGAGTGGACAAATTACAACTCAACTAAATTAGTCCAATTCAAACATCAAAACAGATGAATGAATGGCTCACAAAAACAAACACAAAAAACAAACCCTAAAACTTGAACACAGCTCTCACAATCCTTATTCTCCACGAGCAACAGTTAGGGTTGATCATCTATAAATAGCAATACATTCCTTGGGCTTGGGCAATTGCAGATCCTTGATTTAATTTCCAATAAAAGCAAATTAATCTCCAAATCTTTATGCATGAAAATAGTAACTCCCTATTCTTCATAAACATGTTGCCTCCAAAAATAACACTCCAATATATTACCACTTCAGTAAATTTCGCAGCAGTCAGATAACATAAACACAAAACAAATTACTAAAAATAGCGCAGCAAATAAAACCTAAAACCAGAACTGGAAGTTCTGTCAACTGATGTCAGAACATCATGTTTGACATCAAGCACACAATCTGCAATACTAACAAACACCACCAACACTTCACCTGCAGAATGTTAGAGACAACATGTCAAGACATCAAGTAGAACATCTTGATGCAACACATTGTTTTACCAAAATTGCTGCCAATACAGAACCAACAAACTCCCCCTTTGGCAAATTTTGGCTAAAACAACTCCATATCAGAGATCCCTGCAGCAATCCACACAAACACAACTAACATTCTCAGAAAACCAAAAACTCCCCCTCAAGCCAAGGAGCACAGAAAAACAAAGAAGAAAACCCGCACCTGCACACTAGAAAATCATCTACAAAACCATCTGTAAAACCAGCAAAACAACTAATACACTACTCTCCCCCTTTTTAGCCACAATTGGACAAACTGCAGTATAGGATAAATCCAGAAGAACCATACTAAAATTATCAAAAAGAAGCTGTTAACAATAGAAGTACACATCTAAGCGCACCAGGGAGCCAACAGAAAACCAGTTAAGCAACAAAAATGTCATCAACCGTAGCAAACTGAGGCTGACATTAGAAATCCAGAAAAAAACCAAGAGTACATCAAGAGTACAAACCAGAACATATGCACACTAAGGTGCCAAGAACAGAATTCCAGAGAAAACCAAAACAAAGCAAAGAACCACCAAACAAAACAAAAACTAATCATCTTCAGACCCATCAGACTCAGAACTTCCTTCATCACTTTCTTCCTCTCCATCAGGGTTGTTCTCCTCAGCATCAGAATCTCCATCAGATTTCTCCTCTTCAGCACCAACTTCCTCATTGTCATCACCCTCAAGAACACCTTCACCCAATTGCAGAGACTTGATTAATTTTTCAAGCTTGAATTTCCTTTCAGTATTTACACAAATCACTGCATCAAGATCTTTGCATGCCTCCTTTAGCTCAACAATCACACTTGCCTTGGTAGTGGGCTGGTTAGCATCAGAAGCAGATGTCACAACAATGTCTGGGACATGTTGACCTGCAAACAATTTTTCATGAAGGGACAAGACTGATTCCCTTTTGCAAACACTATCAGCACTAGACAAGATCCCAGGATATTGTTTCAAAATAATACCGCAGATTAAAGAAGGAAATGCAATGGGTAACTTCACAGCCATTGTTCCAGCATGCTTGACAGTCTGATAAAAAAATATAGGACCCATAATCAAATTTCTTCTTTGTGCAAACAACATAAATAAACTTCCCTAAGCCAATAGAGATTGTAGTTTTGTGATTAGTGGGGACCCAATTTGCAGCACCAATCCTGTGTAAGATAACATATTTAACACTGAGTAGACCAGCGGACAATTTTCCCTTCAACGGCCAAACCTTCACTTGTTTTGCAGTGATCTCCTTGTACACTTGATTGTCAGGAACCTCCAACTCTCTATCTTCTTGCTCATTCCTTCCTAGGTAATTGTTGATAACCTTAGGAGAAAAATCAATACACTTACCCCTCACATACACTTTTCTAAAATCCACACTCCTTCTATCAGCAATGTCCACAGGAATGTTCACAATAAACTCCTTGACTAGCATATCATAACATTTGGAAAAACCAGATACAGTTTTCATCAGCCCAGCAAACTTAATCATCTCAATAACTTCCTTAATCTCAAGGGCATCTTTACCAAGTTCTCTTTCCAGGGCAAGCCTTCTCTGATAAATATATTTCCATTTTTTCACACTCTCCACATAATGAAAGGAGATATTATCTAGTGGAGCCTCAGGAACTTTATCAGAAGATCTATTCACAACTGCCTTCTTCACATGAGTGATGTCCTGGACATTATCCTCAACATCACAATCAGAATCAGACTCAGTCCTGATTTTCCTCTTTTTAGAGGGAGTTGACACTTTACTCCAAGATCTTGGAGGACCTACAACTGTAGTCCTTTTCTTACTACTGACCACTTTCTCTTTTGGAGATGTGTCCACAGATTTTCCTTTTCTAGCCTTCAACCTCTTTGCTATACCCGGACGCACATTAACAATCAGCTCATTGTCAGATGGATCATCAATATTCACAATTTTCTCAGCAGTAGATGTTCCAACACCAGGTTCAACATCTTTTCCTGCATCCTCCAGAACAGAGGTTGCCACACGCCTTTAATTGCTATAAGTCTACACATAGTCCCAATTTTCTTCTTAAGAGTTCAAACTGACTTGCATCCATCCCCTCTGTTAAATTGTCAGCCAATTTTCGTTCAGTGCTAACATGTTTCACAGTAACCACATTATCTTCCACCAGACTTCTGATCAATGTGCTCAGGATGTCATAGTGTAATGTCATGACATCTTTCTTGACATTGTACTTAGTCAGCATCCAAAACTTCTTAAGAATTTTCTTACCATATCTACTCTGAGATAAGAGAGTAAAAACATCCATCTGTTTAAGACAATAAGTTAACTTATCACCCAGGCACATCTCAGGTTCTGACTGCTTTTGCTGAACACAATGTTTAATCATCTCCTCATCACTTCTAGATTCCCTTAGGTCCAAGTGAGATAGTTCCAATGCTTTTGAAGGAGTGAGATGTTGAGACTTCTGGCGTAACATCTTACTCTTAGTTTGCTTCCCACAAGCTCTTCCTTCTTCCAACTTTAGCTTAGGTATTCCTCTGACATCTCCCAAGGAGGTGATCCTTTTCATTTCTTGTTGATGACACAGTTTACCTTTATCATCTTGAGAAACCCACAAGTAACAATTGTCTTGAGATCTGACTCCCTTCATGGTTACTTCACCCTTTTCATTAGTAACCAAACATTCAGAGTTTGTGAAGTTGACCTTGAACCCTTGATCACACAGTTGACTGATGCTTATCAAGTTTGCAGTCAACCCTTTCACAAGCACCGCACTATCAAGATTAGGAACTCCTGAACAGTTCAATTTTCCAACCCCCTTGATTTCACCCTTGGCTCCATCACCAAAATTCACATAACTAGTGGAGTAGGAATTGATGTCAGCTAACAGTTCTTCAATACCTGTCATGTGTCTAGAACATCCACTATCAAAATACCAGTCTTCTTTGGTATCACCTCTGAGAGACATGTGAGCTAACAAACTGGTAGCAGCAGCCTTGGGACCCCATTGTTTCACATTTGTAGGCCTGTTCTGATACTTTCTAGGTCGAGGATCAGGCTTAGGATATCCATGCAGTCTGAAGCAAAAAGGTTTTATGTGACCAAACCTTCCACACTAATGACATCTCCATCTCTAAAACCTTCCTCTGAAGTGATTTGGATATCTTCTCCCATGATGTTGAGGTTTTCTTCCTCTATGATGTTGTGGAAGCTGATGAGGCATAACCTGCTTAGGCTCGGGAACATGAACTTTCCCATGATGTTGAGACATCGGATGAGACATGTTATGTTTAGGTCCAGAGGAACTAGCATTTGCAGAGGATTTCTTCTCACCAATAAATCCTAACCCAGTCATATCACTTGCCACTTTTCCACTCTGAAGAATTTCATCCAATGTGTCAGTGCCTCTGTTCAACATTCTGAGAGATTTGGACATTTGACCAAGTTTGCATTTCAGCAAACTGACTTCATTTTCCAGTTCAGCCTTGTCAGCCTTTAGTTGGATTATGAGTTCCTTTTGCTTCTCCCTTTCTTGACATACTTCTTCACTTCTGATACATTGGTCTTGGTAGGAAACTGCAAGTTCTTCAAAAGTTAATTCCTCATCACTTGAATCTCCATCAGAAACACATCTTCCTGTCAAGGCAGTCACATGTTTGGCAGATTCTTTCTTATTTTCACTTCCTGAATCCTCATCAGACCAGGAAACAGCTAGACTCTTCTTTTGTTTCTTGAGATAAGTAGCACTTTCTGTTCTAATGTGACCAAATCCCTCACATTCATGGCACTGAACTCCTTTCCCTTGAGAGGAATTATCTTCAGACCTAGTTCTTCTACCATCACCACTAGACTTGCTGATGTCAGATGAGTTGTTCTTGACATTATATCTAGTCTTTATGTTCATCCTCTTCATCACTTTGTTGAACTGTCTTCCTAGTAGAACCATATCAGTAGATAAACTTTCATTTATTTCCTAATCACATTCCTCTCCATCTTCAGAGTTTGAGACAACGGCTATACTTTTGGATTTCTTTTCAGATATGTCACTTATTCCTAGTTCAAATGTTTGGAGAGATCCAATAAGTTCATCCACCCTCATTTTGCTGATATCTTAAGCTTCTTCTATGGCAGTCACCTTCATAGCAAATCTCTTGGGAAGAGACCTAAGTATCTTTCTCACCAGCTTTTCTTCAGACATCTTTTCACCAAGGCCACTTGAAGCATTGGCTATTTCAAGAACATTCATATGGAAGTCATGTATGCTTTCATCTTCCTTCATCTTTAACTCTTCAAATTTGGAAGTCAGTAGCTGAAGTCTTGACATCTTCACTTTAGAGGTACCTTCATGAGTAGTCTTGAGTATGTCCCAATCATCTTTAGCAACTTCACAATTATTCACCAATCTGAATATATTTCTGTCAATTCCATTGAACAAGGTATTCAATGCTCTAGAATTTCCAAGAGCCAGTTCATCCTCCTCCTTAGTCCATTCTTCCTCAGGTTTCAGTTTAGATGTAGCTATTCCATCTTTCCCAACAATGACAGGATGTTTCCATCCTTTTATGACAGCTTTCTAGGCCCTACTATCCAAAGATTTCAAGAAGGCCACCATGCGTGGTTTCCAATAATCATAGTTAGATCCATCCAAGATGGGTGGTCCATTCACAAATCCTCCTTCCTTGTCCATAGAACCAGAAAGTAACTTCCCTAGATCTCACCCAGAAATAGAACAGGGTGCCTGCTCTGATGCCAATTGAAATTCTGGCAACAGATATGAGATGTCGAACGTGATGTCACGACACTTATATCTTAACAATAATGAACAAGGTAGAAAATGCAGAAAACAACAGTAAAGAACACAATCAATTGTTGACCCAGTTCAGTGTAAACACACTTACATCTGGGGGCTACCAAGCCAGGAAGGAAGTCCACTATTAGTAGTATCAATTCATAGACTCTACAGCCAACACACCAGTTGACAATCTACTCACTTAATCACTACCCAATGACACTTCTATCTAAGACACTCTCAGATATGAGACACCTCTCTCTCCCTCTCAATCACAGCAGTGATAACAACTTACAATCATGAAAGTAGAAGACACACTTCAAAGACACACCTTGGTCTTGCTTAAGAGCTTCAACTAAGAACAATACACTCGTGCTTAAAAGCTTTGAGTGGACAAATTACAACTCAACTAAATCAGTCAAATTCAAACATCAAAACAGATGAATGAATGGCTCACAAAAACAAACACAAAACACAAACCCTAAAACTTGAACACAGCTCTCACAATCTTTATTCTCCACGAGCAGCAGTTAGGGTTGATCATCTATAAATAGCAATACATTCCTTGGGCTTGGGCAATTGCAGATCCTTGATTTAATTTCCAATAAAAGGAAATTAATCTCTAAATCTTTATGCATGAAAATAGCAACTCCATATTCTTCATAAACAGATTGCCTCCAAAAATAACACTCCAATATATTACCACTTCAGTAAATTTCGCAGCAATCAGATAACATAAACACAAAACAGATTGCTAAAAATAGCGCAGCAAATAAAACCTAAAACCAGAACTGGAAGTTTTGTCAACTGATGTCAGAACATCGTGTTTAACATCAAGCACACAGTCTGCAATACTAACAAACACCACCAACACTTCACATGCAAAATGTTAGAGACAGCATGTCAAGACATCAAGTAGAACATCTTGATGCAACACATTGTTTTACCAAAATTGCTGCCAATACAGAACCAACAATTTCAAGAATCATTAATCATGCTAAAACGTCGTTCTATAATGCTAAAACAAATAAGAATTGCAAACAAATACACTAATGCTCAAATTTTATTGATAGGATGGAAATCAGCCAAGTGCGTGATTCCATAGAGTATGTACAAAGTTAGAAAATGGTAATTTACGGGAAAATGGCTACATTGAAACATAACGACCGCTATCCTTCTACCAACTTTGAATTCTGGACATCCTGAGCTTCCGTCGAAGATGACCTTGACTGGAGTTTTTCCTGATGGATGGCATGACTACTGCTGAGGGATTCGCCTCTTTGTTAGACGTAGTTACTTGCCATTATCCCTAATTTTTTCCTGGATTGTGCTGTGATGTTTCAAATCCACCGAGATGATTTTTGATCATGTCTCTAATTTTTGTCTGGACCGCCCTTTCGGGTTTTCAATCCACCGAGACGTTTTTTTATTTTTTTTTATTTAGGAGAAGTATTTCTTGACTACATCAACGTTTGTGGGGTAGGCAAATTCCTCTCCGTCCATGGTTACGAGTCTCAAGGCGCCGCCTGAGAAGGCTTTCTTGACCACATAAGGGCCGTCATAATTTGGAGTCCATTTGCCCCGAGAATCAGTGAGAAATGATTGTATCTTCTTGAGCACAAGGTCTCCTTTCCTGAAGACGCGAGGTCGGACCTTTTTGTCGAAGGCCCTCTTCATTCTTTGTTGATACAACTGACCGTGGCATAGTGCCATCATTCGCTTCTCTTAGATCAAATTCAGTTTGTCGTGTCGACTTTGACACCATTCAGCTTCTGTTAGCTTAGCTTCCATTAATACCCGGATTGATGGGATCTCTACTTCTATGGGAAGCACTGCTTCCATGCCATATACTAGAGAGAAAGGGGTTGCCCCGGTTGAAGTATGGACAGACGTGCGATAACCGTGAAGAGAAAAAGGTAGCATTTCGTGCCAATCTTTACAACCATTTTTTGAACAATCTTCTTGATGTTCTTGTTAGCCGCTTCTACCGCTCCGTTCATCTTGGGTCGGTAGGGAGATGACTTATGGTGTTCTATCTTGAACTCAACGCACAACTCTTTCATCATCTTGTTGTTCAAGTTGGATCCATTATCAGTAATGATCTGGCTTGGAACACCATAACGATAAATGAGATTGTTTTTGATAAAGCAGACCACCACTTGTCCGGTTACATTGGCGTATGACGCTGCTTCGACCCACTTGGTGAAGTAATCAATGGCTACTAGGATGAACTGATGTCCGTTCAAAGCCTTGGGTTCGATTATACCAATCATGTCGATTCCCCATATGGAAAAAGGCCATGGGGAAGAAAGAACTTTGAGATGTGTTGGCGGTACATGGTTTTTGTCTGAGTATATCTGACACTTGTGACACTTCCTTATGTTCTTGTAGCAGTCGGATTCCATTGTCAACCAATAGTACCCTGCTCTTAGAATTTTTCTCGCCATTCTGTGTCCGTTGGCATGAGTGCCAAAGGATCCTTCATGAATTTCTTTTATCAGCATGTCTGCTTCTGGTCTGTATACGCATTGGAGCAAGACCATGTCAAAATTCCGCTTATAGAGTGTATCAATGCTCAGGAAGAAGCTGCCTGCCAACCTTCTGAGGGTCTTTCTGTCCTTTCTGGATGCCCCGGGTGGGTATTCTTGTTTTTGAAGGAAGCATTTGATATCGTGATACCAAGGTTTGTCGTCTATGACTGCTTCAATCGTGAAGATGTAAGCGGGCCTTTCAAGGCGCATTATGTCCATCTTACGTAAGTCGTTCCATTGACCTACGCTAATCATGGAAGAGAGAGTGGCTAATGCATTAGCCATGTGGTTCTCTTCACGAGGGACGTGATGAAACTCGACTCTGTTGAAGAAGGGTAACAATCTTCTCGCGTAATCTTTGTAAGGAATCAATCCTGATTGGTATGTGTTCCAATCTCCTTTGATCTGATTGATAACCAGGGCTGAGTCGCCATATACATCCAAGTTCTTAACCCTTAAGTCAATCGCTTCTTCGAGACCCATGATACAAGCTTTGTATTCGGCCTCGTTGTTTGTGAACTTGAACGTAAGTCTGGCGGTGAAAGGAATGTGGGTATCCTGAGGTGTTATAATGATTGCCCCAATTCCGTTTCCATAATGATTGACAGCTCCATAAAAAATTAGTCCCCATTGGGAACCTGGTTCTGGCCCTTCACTGGGTAGCGGTTCGTCGCAGTCTTTCACTTTTAGATACATGACATCTTCGTCTGGGAAGTCAAATCCGATTGATTCTTGATCGTCAATCGGTTGATGAGCCAAATGATCGGCAAAAATACTTCCCTTGCCGGCTTTCTGAGCGTGGTACTTTATGTCATATTCTGATAACAACATCTGCCAACGGGCAATCCTTCCCGTGAGAGCAGGCTTTTCAAAAACGTACTTGATCGGATCCATTTCGGAGATTAACCAAGTAGTGTGGCGAATCATATATTGGCAAAGACGTTTGGCTACCCAAGCCAAAGCACAACAAGCTTTCTCAAGCATAGTGTACCGAGTCTCGCAGTCGATGAATTTCTTGCTCAAATAGTAAATGGCAGACTCTTTCCTTTTTGTTTCGTCTTGTTGGCCAAGTACACAACCCATTGAGTCTTCCAAGACTGTTAAGTAGATGATCAATGGTCTTCCTTCCACTGGAGGTGATAGAATCGCTGGGTTCAACAGGTATGCCTTGATACTGTCAAAGGCAGTTTGACAATCATTTGTCCAAACGCAGTCCTGATTCTTTTTGAGTAATTTGAAGATTGGCGCGCATGTTGTGGTCACGAGGAATATGAATCTAGAGATGTAATTCAAACGTCCCAGGAATCCTCTGACTTATTTTTCAGTTCGTGGAGAAGGCATTTCTTGAATGGCCTTGACCTTGTTAGCATCAACCTCAATTCCTTTTTGGCTGACGATGAATCCTAAGAGTTTCCCTGAACGGACACCGAATGTGAACTTATTGGGATTCAAGCGGAGTTTGTATTTTTACAACCGCTCGAATAATTTTGACAGGTGGGTCACATGCTCCTCTTCCATCTTAGATTTGGAAATCATATCATCGACATATACCTCAATTTCTTTGTGTATCATGTCATGAAAAAGAGTAGTCATGGCCCTTTGATAGGTTGCCCCGGCGTTCTTCAAACCGAATGACATTACCTGGTAACAAAAAGTACCCATGGGGTGATAAACAAAGTTTTCTCCATGTCTCTCGGCGCCATTTTTATCTGATTATAGCCCGAGAATCCATCCATAAAGGAGAAGACTTTGAACTTTGTTGTACTGTCAACCAGCATGTCAATGTGTGGTAAAGGAAAGTCGTCCTTTGGACTAGCCTTGTTTAGATCTCTATAATCTACACACATTTTGACATTTCTGTTCTTTTTTAGAACGGGTACTATGTTGGCTAACCATTGAGGATATTCTGATGTGGCGAGGAAACCTGCGTCAATCTGTTTTTGTACTTCCTCTTTGATTTTGATGGCAATGTCTGGATGAGTCCATCTCAACCTATGTTTTACTGGCGGACATTCTGATCTTAACGGTAGATGATGTTCCACGATGCTGGTATCCAACCCTGGCATGTCCTGGTAGGATCAAGCAAATACATCAGGAAACTCTTTGAGAAGCTTTATCAAACTTTCTTTGACAGCTGAACTGAGCAGTGCCCCAATTCTGACTTCTTTTCTCTCTTCCTCTGAGCCCAAGTTGACCGTTTCAAACGGCTCTTTGTGAGGTTTAATGGACCTTTCCTCTTGTATGAGTAATCGGGAGATCTCTTCTAGAATTTGATTGTCATCTTCTTCTTCAGCCTCAAATACAGGGAATTCAAAGTTGGGAGAAGGCATCGGATCGCGTGTTTCAACGGGGTTTAAAACAAGCAATCTGCATGACGTGATGATTTGTGTTTAGAAGAGATAGAGAGAATGCAAGAGTGTGTGAAGTGTATATTTTTTTTACTGCTTATTTTTATTATTTGTATTGATTTTTAGGATTACCATTTTCTGAAAAACGAAAAGAGAAAACAACAATTAATGCGGAAATTACATAACGACATTATTTATTTATGATTTTGTCGATTCTTGAAACTACAGCCCTATAAAACAAAACTCTGTCGCTTTGGGCGAAGCGAAGAGGGATATTTATAGAAAGTGAGCTCTATCAAAACATCTGTTTCACCTGGGCAGGGTGAAAGGTTAAAGACGACAATTACTTTGATTTATGAACAATCTTCGGAACATCGACTGCAACCCATTGGCGGCGAACTTCTCGGTGAATCATAAAGTCTGGTACCTTCCTTGATTTGTCTTCAGAAATAACTATCATTTCTGGCCGAGCAGGATCATTGAAATCTGTCTCCCAGGCAGAGTTGTCATAGGAGGATTCCTCAGTTGTATTTTGCATAATATTTGTGCTCTCAGGTGGATTTCCCCCCCCAGTTGGCTGAATGTCTTTTAGCCGAATACGAGAGCTTTCAGGAGAGGTGTATTTGACGATGAAGTCGTATTTACCACTCGGTTGTCCTAAGGTGTCCCACACTTCTTTGGAATTGGAGGAGTCATCCCTTTCGTTGACGTTAACCTCGGGATAAGCATAGTTAATGAATTCTAGTCCTGTAAATTTTGCAAATTCATCGTCGTGCTAGATATTTTCTGAATGACCTGAGTGTTGATCCCATGATATGGTGGGGACACAAGTATTTATTTCAATGATGCTCAACTGACTTTCATTTTTCGGCTGATTTTCTTGCCCCAAGTCTCCTGGGTACGGCTGCCAGATAGGCAGACCATCCATCAGGCCATAATAGTCGTGGTCAAAGTTGAATTTCATCAGAGTGTCTTCCTCTAATGAATTTGGTGGAGCACGACATCCTTCCGGATCACAATCTTCGTATATCATTTCGACATGTGACCTTGGTATAAATCTCGGACTCTGTGCGGGATAGCAAAATGGCGTAGGCACCTCTTCCTGAGACATATAAGCGTCCTCGTTAAGATAGGATTTCCATTCTTCATCTGTATCGGAGGAATCTCCTTCGTTGATGGTATGTACTTCTTGAGACACTGGGTGAAGGAAACTTCCACTATGGAAGAAGTTCTGAATGGGCTGAAGACTTTCACCGTTAGCGGCAGTCTGGGTACAGGTTGCAGAAAAATCAAGACCCTTCTTTGTTTTATTGTCCGTAGGGATGACAAGCTGTCCCCATCCCTTTGCGTTGCTACTCTCGATTACTTTGAGAGCATCTTTGTATGAGGAAATCGATTTTCCTTTTTCTGATTAATCGTCATTGCTCACCGAAAGTGCTTAGAACTGAGTTCCAACAACCTCCTCGGGTTCTACACAAGTGGACAATGGTAGGTTACTCACGATCAAGGCTTGTTCTCCACAGACCGTGACGAGTTGGTCATTCTTGACAAACTTCAGCTTCTGGTGAAGTGTCGAAGTTACTGCCCTAGCCTGGTGTATCCAAGGTCTTCCTAATAAGCAACTGTATGTTGTCCGGATGTCCATGACCTGGAAAGTGACTAGGAAAGTGTGAGGACCGATAGTTATGTGAAGGTCGACTTCGCCGATAACTGTTTTCCTGGATCCGTCAAACGCTTTAACGAGGACCTCACTGCCTCTCATCGGAGATCCTTTGAAGGATAGTCGCATTAGAGTGGACTTCGACATAACTGATCGGTAAATAGCAAGTGTACTATTTAATGATGTAGTAATAATTGGGGTTATCCCCAGAGTCGGTCTCTCGAGGACTGCGCGTCAATGTAAGTGCAGATGCTAATTCAATTAAACAAAAGTTTTCTTTGGGGTTTGTTTGGTTGAGAGAATTATAATAACAAAATAAAATAAGCAGAATAATAAAGAGTGCTTTTGACAAATATGATGAAATATGCTAGGGAAGGTGTATAAATTGCTAGTAAGAACCCGAAATTATCGTCAGAGATATATGTCTCAAAACCTTAATTTTACTAACCCTCAAATATTTTTCTTAAATTCCTTTAAACGAAAAACCTTTGATATTCTCCCTTGACCCTAATTCCTTTGCAATCAAGAAAGAACATCAAGCAATAGTTCTGACAAAGTTGTTTTTAGTCACTACAGGATATCCCCATTCCTAGGCAATATCTACCGTAATGTTATTATGCAAAATCAATGGATTGGTTTTTCAGGCCAAATCCCTAATCGTAAATCATTCCCAATTTAATCGATTGAAAAATATAAAATAATTTACACAACAAAAGATTAAGGTAAGAAAACATAAATTCATCAAATAATTCAACAAAGGTTCATTACATCACAATTTAGGGACACCCCCTAGCATTGGGGGGTTTAGTCTCTCATAATATTCGAAACAAAAACAATAATAGGATTAAAGAAAGACATTACAAATTGATCGGAGTAATTTGATCCTTCAATCGCTTCCGCTCATGAACAATCTCCTTGATCGCCTAAAACTATTCTAAATTTGTTCGTCCAGTCAAAAGTCCCCTTTTTTCCTTCCTAAAAACTCATCTAAATAGTATCAAATCATTCAGATCGCTCGAAAATACCCAAAGCGCCCCCACCACTTAATATATGGAGGAAATATGAAAAAATTCAGGAAATCAGCGTCAAAGCTGACACGGGCCGTGTCAGCCAACACTGCCGGCCGTGTCAGCTTGCTGGATTTTATAACCAAAATTGTTTCGATCATAACTTTTGATCCGTAAGTCTGTTTTGGTCCCCGTTCGAAGCGTCAGAAAGATAATGAGGAGAACTACAACATAGTACTGACAAGGAACTTGGTTGCCCAATATATTTCCATGTTTGTTGAATTTTAGGTCCAGGCATCCTCTGCTTCATTCCAAAAACTCTTCTAAATCCCCGGAACTTCCATTTTCTTCGCACGAGTCCTTTGGGCTTTTCCACTCAGACCTGAAACCATTGAAAACTACCAAACCAAAGCATAAAATGCAACATAATTGAAATAAAACAACAAATCATAAAATGCGAGAATAAAATACGACAAGTAAAATTGAATTAAAAAAACAATGAAAAGACAAACAAAGTGCTACTGATTTTATAGATTCATGCCGAATAATTGACGGAAAACTAGTAGGAATGGTGACCGATCACAACCCCAAACTTATCTCATTGCTTGTCCTCAAGTAATGCTCGAGACAATAGAAAGGTCACCCCCGAATTAATCAAAATTTTCTTACCACAACACCGCTGAGATCTTTCGCGACTATCTTTCCACTATTCTTTCAACATTTCCTTCTTACCTGAATTTTGACGGTCCGCTACACTTCCACATCAAAGTACCTCTTTACCTGTCAGCTTTTCACACTCTCACCAAATCTCTCGGGTTAAAGTGTTTACACTCAATAATCATAGCATGCAAAGTCAACTCATAAGCTTGAATAACATCTATTTTCATCTCATACGCACACAACACACACTTTTTGAGGGCTTTTATGGCTGTAACGGGGCTTAGGGACAAGGTGGGATAAACAAACAAAAGGGAAAAATGAGTGGTTTTTTGGCTCAGACTCAGTGTCGTCATTCTTATCACTGTGTTATTTGTTCTGTTTCACAATCAAGGGTATCAGGCACTATTTTGCTAGGGTTCTTTAGTATCTACTCAATTGTTTCTTTGAGCTTACTTTTTGAATTCTTCAAACTAAATCCTCCTCTAGGTAAGTGCTTTCTTCTTTCTTTTCTCTTTTTTTTTTTCTTTTTCAAAACTTTTCATTCTTTTTTTTTTTTGCACTTACCTAGTTCTTATAGGTATCCTAACCCCAAACTTAGAATTTTTCACCGATAAAAAATCAACAACACTTATCTGAGCAGGGTGAGGGAGTGTTTGGGCTCATGGTTTAATTATGCGGTTAATAAACAAATAAAGGGAAGAAGGCTCGAGGGGGGTTAACGAAGGATAACATAAAAAGGGATGGCTGGAAAGGCTCGGGGTTAAAAACAGACAAGTGCCTCAGTGTGTATACGTGTGCATTGAAATTCCAACAGATAAGTATGCAAACTAAAAGTGACAGAGACAAACCTAAAGAACTCTCATGATGATAATGTGATTGGCTTTTTATGATCCTCACCATGTTTGGTATAGCTTACATGTTTCAAGGTACTTTTAGTATGATGTAGCTTCATCTCCGTCTCGGGTGCACAGTACTCCAGTATCAGTCCGGTGTCAGAAAGTCACGTCCAATCATTCACTTCAGCAGTACCAACTTTCAGGGGTTTCTTGGAGATTAAGTAGGGGTTGCGTCTTCTCATCCACTAGCTACAAGCCTCATCATTCATCAGGCACAAATACCTTCAATCTGTAACACACGAAATACAAAACACACCAATAAACGGTACGAAGATGAAATAACATAAATAAAAATACTGAAAGCAATAAAACCCTCCCACACTTGAACTAAACATTGACCTCAATGTTTTTGAACAAACTAGAGAGGGGAACTCACAGAGCCTCACTGCGGAGGGACAAAGTTATACAAACTGAATGCCTGTCAAACACGGGCCGTGTCAGGATTCTGTCCTCAATCCACACAAAAAAGAAAGAGAAATTTTTTTTCCAGTAGGCTTGACACGGGCCGTGTCAGCCTACTGTTTTATTTTTTATTTTTTTCCATTACAGTAGGGCTGACACGGGCCGTGTCAGCTGACACGGGCGGCCGTGTCACCCTACTGAAACTCAACTTTTCTTCACTTTTTTCATGCCTTTTCTCGCCCTCCTGGCACGGGCCGTGTCCGGTGACACGGGCGGCCGTGTCAGGACCCTGTTTTTCACATTTTTGCTGTATTTTCGACATTTTCTTTGTTTTTTTCTCTTTGTTTCCTCTGCTCTACTAGTGCCGCATCTGTGAGTATCTAACAAAAAAAAATAGACAAACAAACAAACACAAAATGATTAGCAATAAAACGCATGGGACGAAGCGCTTCGCTTAACGTCGCATGGCTCGACGGGTTACTCCCCAATGCTATGGGGGATGCTTCAGCTTATGCTTTTTGTCGCTTGACCTTTCCGCAACAGAGCTCCTGTCATGTTCAGTAATACGAACTACTTCTTGCCTTAAGTCAACTCTAACTTCCTTATCCTTCCTTCTATGTTTCTTTCTCTTCTTTCTTTAATGTTTCTTCCTCTTCTTGACTTCTTGATTGGATTTTGGAGTCTTACTAAGTGCAATAGATGACTCAGATGGTGCAACCTGATGGATTATTCCAGAGACTTTTTCAAGAAGTGGTTTTGAGCTTTTGGTTTTTCCCACTGTTCGGATCATTCCAACTGCGGGGTGATTACTTTCCTCTTGACCTTGCTTCTCGAGTTCCAACACTTTCAAGGTTACTTCTTCCTCAAAATATTTCAAGGTTAAAGTACTAACCTCAATGCCCACACTGCACCGACTAGTCATCAAGAATGGTCGACCCAGTATGATAGTCGTCTCCTCATCCTCAGGTAGATCAATGATCTCAAAGTCTACTAGATAGGTGAAGTTATCAATAGTCACAAGCACATCTTCTGCTAAGCCGTACGACCGCTTGGTTGTGAGGTCGGTGTTGAATGCAGAATAGGTCAAACAACAAAAATATTTATTTTCGGAAAGAATTCCCTCCGGGATTTATGTCGTGTCCACAGAGATTGGTTCGAGGGAAAGAATGTCGTTCGACAGTCTCTCGCGTTTATGAGTTTGGATTAGAATGGGTTAAAACAAGAAAATAGAAAAGTAAACATTAAAACAAGAAGAAATCATTCTTCAGAGAGAAAAACTCGTTCGACAATGCATATAAATCAGTCCTCACAAACTTAAACTTACCGACCAGTTATACTCCACCTACAATACACCTCAATATCACCCAGCATTGTTCACAACACAGGTTATGTCTAACGCAAAGTTGAGAAAACAACCGTGTTACTCTCTTCGTCACTCTCGCGAGCGAAGCCTCGAAACACGGAAGGCATTAAGATTCGACGCCTATTGAAGATTGTCAGCTTATAAATCTATCTCTAGAGTCCATAAACTAACAGATAATCATCCCTAATCGAAGTCCGCGAAGGTTATGTCTAACGCAACCCAAACCCCGCGCATAAAGCAAAAATCAGAGACAATCACCAATAAAGATTTGTAAAGCAAGTTTTATACAACGCCATGGGCGACAAATATACATGAGATCATAGTCACTACATATACACAACCCAACCATAAAGAAAAACACAAAGAAAAAGAGAAATGAACCAAACATCTCGCGGATTGTCAAAGCCGATCGACGAGAGATCCACCCCGGTTCATCCGTATGCATGCTCCACATTTGTTTTCTAAGCTCTCCAATGAAAAATGAAGTTTGATGGAATTAGGAACAAGAATCCCCAAAACCATCCTTATAAAAAGTGACTAAAATGAATTATATACATTACAAATTCTGCAATGTTCGCTAGGCGAACAGATCATTCGCTAGGCGAATGCACGAAAATGGCACTTAAGTGCCTCTGAATAGTTAAACCGCCCTTGCAAAATTCCAGAAGTTCGCTAAGCGAACGTTTTATTCACCTAGCGAATGCTCGCCAGGAAGTTTGCGAAGCGAACATTGGTCTCTTTCTCCTCTGCCTCTTTCTGGCCTCCTTCGCTGGGACCTTCGCCAGCCTTCGCTAGGCGAACATTCGCTGTCACACTCGCTAGGCGAACATGGCAAAAAACCAGTCCCTTATTTGACCACAACTTCTGCACCGTAGCTCCGATTTACGCACAGTCAGAAGCGCTGGAAAGCTTATTAGATGCTCTACAAGAATATGGCAAGATGGCCTTTATTAGTTACCTACAAAAATGAGCCAAAATCAATTAAACTCAATGATATATACAAGAAAACGCAATATACACACGAAAACGTAAATTAAACGTATTTATAAACAAATCGGGTATTATTCGCACGATATTTACCAAAAAGAATCGATAAGTGCAACAAAACATATATACAAAAATAGGTTCACCTTGCACTTATCAAACTCTCCCCAACTTACCTATTTGTTTGTCCACAAACAAAAATCAAACAAACTTGAAAACACAAAAGCGATATCCAAAGAATGCTGAATCAACAGGTTTTGAAAAACGAAAACGAATGAATGGTTCAAATGAAAACGGTACACGCAAAAAGTAAATACTTACCACTGGCTACGACGACAACATAGTCAAGAAACAAACGCAAATTACAAAAATCATGCCAAACATTCTAAAACAACACAAGTTCCAAAGTGAATCACACCTAGTAAAAATAATCATCGGTAGATGAAAAACACAAAATAAGGTATTTACACTCACACAACACTCATGCAAACAAAAGACTAAATTATGCATACATCCACAAATTCATATTGACATACAAAGGCAAGAATCACAAGGACTTTCAAGGTTGTAACGTGGCCGGGTAACAAACAAGGGGCAATTTCTAAAGGTAATTGAAACAAAAACTTGCGTAAACCTAAGGGAGTGAAAACTCACAAAGATTCACACACAAAATTTCAACCAGCTTCTTCCAAAATCCCAAGTGCTACACAACACACAATACTTATTTAGTACAATTATTGAAACTCTTTTTGTTTCCTTTTTCAAGGATTTTTCTTTTTCTTCCTTATTCTTTCCTTTTCTCTTTCACAAATTTTTCTCTTTTTTCTTTTCTTTTTCACCCCGCATAGAATCCAACCAATGAGTACACACAATCATCCTCTCCCCAACTTGAATTCAACCGCACCATCATGTGAATACTCCCTACTTTCTAAGGCAAGGAAAAAATCCATACAACAACACAAAGTTGAGGTCCAAGAAAAAACAAAATCCATTCAAAAATAAATGAACTAAATACTCATAGACAAGCATTAAGTTCAAATAGAAACATGGATCAAAAAGCTCAAAGGGGTTACGAAATTTCACACACTCACAAGGTGAATTGACTATTTTGCTAAGGTGGTTATGCTCAAAATGAAACAAGTGCCTTGATCCTTTTCATGCACTCATATAAACAACACAAACAACAGATTCAACATAATAAAATCCCGTTAGAACAAGAATGTTGGTACTCCGCGCATATATGAACAAACGGAAAGCCACCTCACAAAAAGGTTGGGAACTAAAGTGATTCACAATAGAACAAGTATACAAAAGAATTGATGGCATGGAAGTTTGTAAAATGCCTAAGTATCATGAATATGCTAAAGTATAGAAAGCCATAAATACATACCTCAGACGTGTACAAAACTTAACAAGATCATTACCAAACATCCGCAAGTAGAAACGCACCAACTTGGAAAATCACAAAAGCATCCTCAAATAAGTCGACCAAGACTTGCAACCAAACAAACAAAACTTTAGAAAAGAAAAACTATAAAACATGCTTGTTTTACGTCGTAAGCTCGACGCCTTTACGGTGCTTAATTAGTAACTTCCTTCATTCATGCCATGGTGATGTCTCACCGCGCAACCAAAAGCAAGCGTCCTAACCAAACACTTGAACAAACATTAAAAGAAACAAAATGTACAAGTATCAGTATAGACAAGTGAAAATATACAAAAATATATGATATCTACAAAACTCAAAAACAAAGAAACTATCGCAATGCGATTCAATATCAAAACCAATCCCCGGCAATGGCGCCATTTTGTTGATTGCAAGATAGGGCAAGCAGCAAAAATATTTATTTTCGAAAAGAATTCCCTCTGGGATTTATGTCGTGTCCACAGAGATCGGTTCGAGGGAAAGAATGCCGTTCGACAGTCTCTCACGTTAATGAGTTTGGGTTTAAATGGTTTAAACATAGAAACAGAAAAGTAAATATTAAAATAAAAAGAAATCATTCTTTAGAGAGAAAAACTCGTCCGACAATGCATACAAATCTCTCCTCACAAACTTAAACTTACCGACCAGTTATACTCCACCTACAATACTCCTCAATATCACCCAGCATCGCTCACAACACAGGTTATGTCTAACACAAAGTTGAGAAAACAACCGTGTTACTCTCTTCGTCACTCTCGCGATCGAAGCCTCGAAACACGGAAGGAATTAAGATTCGACGCCTATTGAAGATTGTCAGCTTATAAATCTATCTCTAGAGTCCATAAATTAACAGATAATCATCCCTAATCGAAGTCCGCGAAGGTTATGTCTAACGCAACCCAAACCCCGCGCATAAAGCAAAAATCAGAGACAATCACCAATAAAGATTTGTAAAGAAAGTTTTATACAACGCCATGAGCGACAAATATACATGAGATCATAGTCACTACATATACACAACCCAACCATAAAGAAAAACACAAAGAAAAAGAGAAATGAACCAAACATCTCGCGGATTGTCAAAGCCGATCGACGAGAGATCCACCCCGGTTCATCCGTATGCATGCTCCACAGTTGTTTTCTAAGCTCTCCAATGAAAAATGAAGTTTGATGGAATTAGGAACAAGAATCCCCAAAACCATCCCTATAAAAAGTGACTAAAATGAATTATATACATTACAAATTCTGCACTGTTCGCTAGGCGAACAGATCATTCGCTAGGCGAATGCACGAAAATGGCACTTAAGTGCCTCTGAATAGTTAAACCGCCCTTGCAAAATTCCAGAAGTTCGCTAAGCGAACGTTTTAATCACCTAGCGAATGCTCGCCAGGAAGTTCGCGAAGCGAACATTGGTCTCTTTCTCCTCTGCCTCTTTCTGGCCTCCTTCGCTGGGACCTTCGCCAGCCTTCGCTAGGCGAACATTCGCTGTCACACTCGCTAGGCGAACATGGCAAAAAACCAGTCCCTTATTTGACCACAACTTCTGCACCGTAGCTCCGATTTACGCACAGTCGGAAGCGCTGGAAATCTTATTAGATGCTCTACAAGAATATGGCAACATGGCCTTTATTAGTTACCTACAAAAATGAGCCAAAATCAATTAAACTCAACGATATATACAAGAAAACGCAATATACACACGAAAACGTAAATTAAACGTATTTATAAACAAATCGGGTATTATTCGCACGATATTTACCAAAAAGAATCGATAAGTGCAACAAAACATATATACAAAAATAGGTTCACCTTGCACTTATCAAACTCTCTCCAACTTACCTATTTGTTTGTCCACAAACAAAAATCAAACAAACTTGAAAACACAAAAGCGATATCCAAAGAATGCTGAATCAACAGGTTTTGAAAAACGAAAACGAATGAATGCTTCAAATGAAAACGGTACACGCAAAAAGTAAATACTTACCACTGGCTACGACGACAACATAGTCAAGAAACAAACGCAAATTACAAAAATCATGCCAAACATTCTAAAACAACACAAGTTCCAAAGTGAATCACACCTAGTAAAAATAATCATCGGTAGATGAAAAACACAAAATAAGGTATTTACACTCACACAACACTCATGCAAACAAAAGACTAAATTATGCATACATCCACAAATTCATATTGACATACAAAGGCAAGAATCACAAGGACTTTCAAGGTTGTAACGTGGCCGGGTAACAAACAAGGGGCAATTTCTAAAGGTAATTGAAACAAAAACTTGCGTAAACCTAAGGGAGTGAAAACTCACAAAGATTCACACACAAAATTTCAACCAGCTTCTTCCAAAATCCCAAGTGCTACACAACACACAATACTTATTTAGTACAATTATTGAAACTCTTTTTGTTTCCTTTTTCAAGGATTTTTCTTTTTCTTCCTTATTCTTTCCTTTTCTCTTTCACAAATTTTTCTCTTTTTTCTTTTCTTTTTCAATCCGCATAGAATCCAACCAATGAGTACACACAATCATCCTCTCCCCAACTTGAATTCAACCGCACCATCATGTGAATACTCCCTACTTTCTAAGGCAAGGAAAAAATCCATACAACAACACAAAGTTGAGGTCCAAGAAAAAACAAAATCCATTCAAAAATAAATGAACTAAATACTCATAGACAAGCATTAAGTTCAAATAGAAACATGGATCAAAAAGCTCAAAGGGGTTACGAATTCTCACACACTCACAAGGTGAATTGACTATTTTGCTAAGGTGGTTATGCTCAAAATGAAACAAGTGCCTTGATCATTTTCATGCATTCATATAAACAACACAAACAACAGATTCAACATAATAAAATCCCGTTAGAACAAGAATGTTGGTACTCCGCGCATATATGAACAAACGGAAAGCCACCTCACAAAAAGGTTGGGAACTAAAGTGATTCACAATAGAACAAGTATACAAAAGAATTGATGGCATGGAAGTTTGTAAAATGCCTAAGTATCATGAATATGCTAAAGTATAGAAAGCGATAAATACATACCTCAGACGTGTACAAAACTTAACAAGATCATTACCAAACATCCGCAAGTAGAAACGCACCAACTTGGAAAATCACAAAAGCATCCTCAAATAAGTCGACCAAGACTTGCAACCAAACAAACAAAACTTTAGAAAAGAAAAACTATAAAACATGCTTGTTTTACGTCGTAAGCTCGACGCCTTTACGGTGCTTAATTAGTAACTTCCTTCATTCATGCCATGGTGATGTCTCACCGCGCAACCAAAAGCAAGCGTCCTAACCAAACACTTGAACAAACATTAAAAGAAACAAAATGTACAAGTATTAGTATAGACAAGTGAAAATATACAAAAATATACGATATCTACAAAACTCAAAAACAAAGAAACTATCGCAATGCGATTCAATATCAAAACCAATCCCCGGCAATGGCGCCATTTTGTTGATTGCAAGATAGGGCAAGCAGCAAAAATATTTATTTTCGAAAAGAATTCCCTCTGGGATTTATGTCGTGTCCATAGAGATCGGTTCGAGGGAAAGAATGCCGTTCGACAGTCTCTCGCGTTAATGAGTTTGGGTTTAAATGGTTTAAACATAGAAACAGAAAAGTAAATATTAAAATAAAAAGAAATCATTCTTCAGAGAGAAAAACTCGTCCGACAATGCATACAAATCTCTCCTCACAAACTTAAACTTACCGACCAGTTATACTCCACCTACAATACTCCTCAATATCACCCAGCATCGCTCACAACACAGGTTATGTCTAACACAAAGTTGAGAAAACAACCGTGTTACTCTCTTCGTCACTCTCGCGATCGAAGCCTCGAAACACGGAAGGAATTAAGATTCGACGCCTATTGAAGATTGTCAGCTTATAAATCTATCTCTAGAGTCCATAAATTAACAGATAATCATCCCTAATCGAAGTCCGCGAAGGTTATGTCTAACGCAACCCAAACCCCGCGCATAAAGCAAAAATCAGAGACAATCACCAATAAAGATTTGTAAAGCAAGTTTTATACAACGCCATGAGCGACAAATATACATGAGATCATAGTCACTACATATACACAACCCAACCATAAAGAAAAACACAAAGAAAAAGAGAATTGAACCAAACATCTCGCGGATTGTCAAAGCCGATCGACGAGAGATCCACCCCGGTTCATCCGTATGCATGCTCCACAGTTGTTTTCTAAGCTCTCCAATGAAAAATGAAGTTTGATGGAATTAGGAACAAGAATCCCCAAAACCATCCCTATAAAAAGTGACTAAAATGAATTATATACATTACAAATTCTGCACTGTTCGCTAGGCGAACAGATCATTCGCTAGGAGAATGCACGAAAATGGCACTTAAGTGCCTCTGAATAGTTAAACCGCCCTTGCAAAATTCCAGAAGTTCACTAAGCGAACGTTTTATTCGCCTAGTGAATGCTCGCCAGGAAGTTCGCGAAGCGAACATTGGTATCTTTCTCCTCTGCCTCTTTCTGGCCTCCTTCGCTGGGACCTTCGCTAGCCTTCGCTAGGCAAACATTCGCTGTCACACTCGCTAGGCGAACATGACAGAAAACCAGTCCCTTATTTGACCACAACTTCTGCACCGTAGCTCCGATTTACGCACGGTCGGAAGCGCTGGAAAGCTTATTAGATCCTCTACAAGAATATGGCAAGATGGCCTTTATTAGTTACCTACAAAAATGAGCCAAAATCAATTAAACTCAATGATATATATAAGAAAACGCAATATACCCACGAAAACGTAAAGTAAACGTATTTATACACAAATCGGGTATTATTCGCACGATATTTACCAAAAAGAATCGATAAGTGCAACAAAACATATATACAAAAATAGATCACCTTGCACTTATCAGACGGGAAACTTCAGATTTGTTCCCGTTTCACTTATTTTCTTTATACCCAACTTTTTGAAAATTGAGAGGGGCATGAGACTCACGCTAGCACCCGAATCAATCAAGACTCTCTTAAACGTTCTGTCCTTTATGGTACAGGGGATTGACACAGAACCAGGATCTTTCCGTTTGATTGGAATTCTCCTACCTTGTGATCCCCCACTACTCTCCTCAATTAGAGTCTTTATCTCCTCTCCACTAGGTTTCTTTTTTCCAATGACCTCCTTCATGAATTTCTTGTATAGAGGCATTTGCTCAAGTGCTTCAAAGAAGGGCATATTAATCTCTAACTTTTTTACCAATGAGCTGAATTTCTCAAAGTCTTTTTCTGAAGTCTCCTTCTTTTTCACTCTTGAGGGGTACAGTAACTTGATTTTAGGTTTAACCGCTTCTTTTCTCTTCTCTTCGGTTGGTCTGAATTCTTCTTCTGCAACTTCCTGGCTCCTTGTCGTAACAACATTGACATTCTCATGACTCTTCGGATTTGGTATGGTGGCAGTTGGGATGACGCCTGGTGCTTGAGTATTTGCAACTTGTTGAGCTATCTGACCCAATTGAACCTCCAGATTCTTTATGGAGGTTGTGGTATTCCTATAGCTATTCCGGGTATCTTCCTGAAATTGCATGTTATGAGCTGCCATCTTCTCAATGGCAATCTTCCATTGTGCTTTTTGGGGAGGTTGTTGCTGCTGTGGGTATTGTTGTTGATTCTGATCTTTCCAGGAGAAGTTAGGATGATTCTTCCACCATGGATTATAAGTTTACGTGTAGGGATTATTCTGCCTCAGGAATTTTATCTCTTCAATTTGTTGCGGAGTCGCAACACAATGTGCAGTATAATGGGGTCCACTACAAATCTCACAACTAATAGGTTGACCAGTTTGAACTTGTGCCACACGTTGAGTACCCACATTCATAGCCCTTAAACTTCTTTCAACTTCCGCCGCAATCTGATCTTCCACCTTCACAACTTGATTATTCAACTTCAAGTCAATCACACCCTCAGATTTACTCACACTTCGATCATATAACTCCAAATGTTCGTTAGCGGCTATGGCTTCAATGATCTTTTTCACACCAGTGGATGTTGTAAAAGTAGATGAGCCACCGACAGCTGTATCAATTAGTTGCTTAGAATTTATCTGGAGGCCATTGACGAACACCTGCATCTGCTCAGTTTGATCCATGTTGTGAGTCAGACAGGCTACCAAAACTTTCTCGAACCTCTTGTATGCATCTCCGAGAGATTGTCCGTCCTTCTGTTTAAAATTCACAATATCATATCTTTTTCGGATATAAACAGAGGCCGGAAAATACTCATTCAGAAATGCCTTCTCTATCTCTTCCCAAGTGGTAATACTCCCTGCAGGTAACGAGTAGAACCACTCTTCAGCCTCATCCGCCAGAGTGAAAGGAAACATTCTTAACTTCTTTGCTTCCTCCGTGTGCCCCTCAATCTTGAGAGTGGTGCTCATAGTCAGAAATATTTGTAGATGTTTGTTGGCATCTTTATTAACCTTTCCGCTGAAAGGTCTTCTCTCAAGTTGAGTGATGGTGCTAGGATGCAGCTGGAAATTCGGCACATTCACTGGTTGGTTCACAATTGTTAACCGACCAGCCGGTGTATGTGCTGCTCTATAATCCTCGAGGAGTCTCTCTGTTGGTTGCTCTGCAGCCATGGTCATTGTATCTTTGTCTGATTCTGAACCTGAGTTTGAGTGCTCCGAAGGTTCAGCTTCAGATGCTGCAAGTTGTGCTTGCCTACGCCTCTCGTGTAGTGTTCTTTCAATTTCTGCGTCAAAAAGAAAATTTGCTGAGGATTCTCCTCGCATAAAAGGTTAGACGCAGATTAGTAGTAATAGTAATAATCCCAAAAGTTATAAAATAAAAATAAAAATTAAAAATAAAAAAAACAAGAATCAATTTTAGTCACAAAGTGACAAAATTCCAATTGAATTAAAATCAACACTTATAATTTGGCAGTCCCTGGCAACAGCGCCAAAAACTTGATCGGTAAATAGCAAGTGTACTATTTAACGATGTAGTGATAATTGGGGTTATCCCTAGACTCGGTCTCTCGAGGACTGCGCGTCAATGTAAGTGCAGATGCTAATTCAATTAAACAAAAGTTTTCTTTGGGGTTTGTTTGGTTGAGAGAATTATAATAACAAAATAAAATAAGCAGAATAATAAAGAGTGCTTTTGACAAATATGATAAAATATGCTAGGGAAGGTGTATAAATTGCTACTAAGAACCCGAAATTATCGTCAGAGATATATGTCTCAAAACCTTAATTTTACTAACCCTCAAATATTTTTCTTAAATTCCTTTAAACGAAAAACCTTTGATATTCTCCCTTGACCCTAATTCCTTAGCAATCAAGAAAGAACATCAAGCAATAGTTCTGACAAAGTTGTTTTTAGTCACTACGGGATATCCCCATTCCTAGGCAATATCTACCGTAATGTTATTATGCAAAATCAATGGATTGGTTTTTCTGGTCAAATCCCTAATCGTAAATCGTTCCCAATTTAACCGATCGAAAAATATAAAATAATTTGTACAACAAAAGATTAAGGTAAGAAAACATAACTTCATCAAATAATTCAACAAAGGTTCATTACATCACAATTTAGGGACACCCCCTAGCATTGTGGGGTTTAGCCTATCATAATATTCGAAACAAAAACAATAATAGGATTAAAGAAAGACATTACAAATTGATCGGACTAATTTGATCCTTCAATCGCTTCCGCTCATGAACAATCTCCTTCTCCCAATCTCCTTGATCGCCTAAAACTATTCTAAATTTGTTCGTCCAGTCAAAAGTCCCCCTTTTTCCTTCCTAAAAACTCATCTAAATAGTATCAAATCATTCAAATCGGTCGAAAATACCCAAAGCACCCCCACCACTTAATATATGGAGGAAATATGAAAAAATTCAGGAAATCAGCGTCAAAGCTGACACGGGCCGTGTCAGCCAACACTGCCGGCCGTGTCAGCTTGCTGGATTTTATAACCGAAATTGTTTCGATCATAAATTTTGATCCGTAAGTCTGTTTTGGTCCCCGTTCGAAGCGTTGGAAAGCTAATGAGGAGAACTAAAACATAGTACTGACAAGGAACTTGGTTGCCCAATATTTTTCCATGTTTGTTGAATTTTAGGTCCAGGCATCCTCTGCTTCATTCCAAAAACTCTTCTAAATCCCCGGAACTTCCATTTTCTTCTCACGAGTCCTTTGGGCTTTTTCACTCAGACCTGAAACCATTGAAAACTACCAAACCAAAGCATAAAATGCAACATAATTGAAATAAAACAACAAATCATAAAATGCGAGAATAAAATACGACAAGTAAAATTGAATTAAAAAAACAATGAAAAGACAAACAAAGTGCTACCGATTTTATGGATTCATGCCGAATAATTGACAGAAAACTAGTAGAAATCTTTGTATGAGGAAATCGATGTTCCTTTTTCTGATTAATCATCATTGCTCACCAAAAGTGCTTGGAACTGAGTTCCAACAACCTCCTCGGGTTCTACACAAGTGGACAATGATAGGTTACTCACGATCAAGGCTTGTTCTCCACAGACCGTGACGAGTTGGTCATTCTTGACAAACTTCATCTTCTGGTGAAGTGTCTAAGTTACTGTCCTAGCCTGGTATATCCAAGGTCTTCCTAATAAGCAACTGTATGTTGTTTGGATGTCCATGACCTAGAAAGTGACTAGGAAAGTGTGAGGACCGATAGTTATGGGAAGGTCGACTTCGCCGATAACTGTTTTCCTGGATCCATCAAACGCTTTAAAGAGGACCTCACTGCCTCTCATCGGAGATCCTTTGAAGGATAATCGTATTAGATTGGACTTCGGCATAATGTTGAGAGCCGATCCGGTATCTACCAGTACGCTGGCTAAAGCATCGTCCTGGCAGTTGACTGTGATATTGAGCGCCATGTTGTGGCTTTTGCCTTCTTCTGGAAATTCTTCATCACTAAACCCCAAGTTGTTGCAGGAAGTGATGTTAGAGATGATGCTATTGAACTGTCATATTGACACATCCTGTTCCACAAAGGCTTGCTCTAAGACTTTCTGTAGAGCCTCCCTATGGGCTTCAGAACTGAGAAAAAGCGATAACACTGAGATCTTTGAAGGAGTTTGTAACAGCTGATCAACAATGTTGTATTCACTCCTTTGGATGAGCTTCAGCATCTCATCCTCGTTCTTTGAAAGGTCGGGATCACTGGATTTACCGACTGGTGGATTAGGAACTTTTGTGTGAGGTTCCTTTTCTCTACTGGGTTCTCCAACTCCTCTGTTGAAGATTCTACCGCTCCGTGTTACTCGACTGATGTATGTAATATTCACGAAGGAGGGTAATAGAATTTCCTTCCCATTATCAACTATTGTTGCACTGTATTTGTAAGGGATAGCCTTAGCTGATTCATACGGTAACGGTCCTGGTAGATAGATAACTACAGGAGCCTTCTGACTTCTCTGACTGTCGTAGGTAACTTCAATCAATTCTTGGTTAAGAACCTTCAATTTGTCAAGTAGAGGGATGATGGCGCAAACATCCTTGGTCTTCTCGTGATCATAGATCACGACAATATCCTTAATCTGATCAGTGAAATAGTCGGGCGTCCAGTTGACAGACCCCAAAACTGAATATTGTTGGATTTCTTTACGGTCCAACTGACTCTGAAGGGCTGCTCGCACGAGGTAACATCCTTGATTATTTTCCGACAAGAATCTACAACGCTCATAATTGTGTGGGGGAACCTGGCCACGCCCGCTTTGAATGCAGTGTAACCTCACTAGATCTGTTTTCGTAGATCGGACATCCTGAATCTGATGCCGAGTAGGGTTCCCGTCAACCACACTGATTTGTTGCGTGTCTTCATCCATGTAGATCGGAAGCCACCAATGGTTTAACAAGTGTTGCAAAGTTCTTTGAACGAGAGCGCACCCCTGGTTACTCTTACAACATACTTTACAGCTCAAATAATCATGTGAAGTGAGAAAACTAAGTTGGACTTGCTTGGCGTGTAACTCCACCAAGCTTGTATTCATCAAGGGAATATCGAAAATCTGAACCTTGTTAATCTGATAAGGATTTCTATCATGGTAGTCCTGGATCCATCAAAGATTCATCTAACGCTAGAGGGCCTATTGTACAAAAGAGCATCCCTGTTTGTTTACCGAGCAAGTCTGACAGGAATTGTAATCATGCCGTGGCAGATTATGATACTGGCTTTGCCTTGAGTGCGTTGCCACCAAGTTGACATTCATTGCACGGATGTCGTGGTTTTGAATCATGTTGGAACTCGTATAAGTCATGTTAACTCCACGAACTCGGTGCTCCTGGATCCATCTGAGATCCAACTGTTCCTGTAGAGCTGCTTGCACCACAGAGCATCCTTGACTGTTTTTAGAGCAGATATCACACTGGTGATAATTATGAGGTGGCACATGACCGTATCCACTATGTCTACAATACATCTTGACCAAGTTGGCCCTCAATAAGAGTACATCATGAATTTGATAGCTGTTGTTAGACTCTTCTTCTATCAAATTGACTGTAGCTTTCTCGTGTTGAGGCAGCGGGTACGTGAGAACGTTTGGATTCGTATCTTTGAAAGATAAGACCCCGCTCCTAACAAGCTTTTGCATGTCGGATTTGAAACTGAGATAATTTTCTATGTTGTGCCCTGGTCCTCCTTGATGATAAGGGCATGTTTGATCCGCTTTAAACCAAAAAGGCAGATTTTTTGGTACTGTAAGAGGAGACCTGGTTTGGACATGCCCCTTGACCAGTAATAATGGAAACAGTTATGTGTACAACACAGGTATAGGATCAAACCCCGGAGGGCGTATTGCACGGTTGTGGTTGTACGGAGGATGAGCCTGCTGAAGAGGCTATTGTGTCCTTTGCTGATATTGCTGTTGAATCGGTTGGCTCTGAGCAACCTGAGGTTGATACGTAGGAACAATCGCAGGGTTGATAGCAGGAGTTACAGCTGCTATTGGTTGGTACCGTCGCCTTTGCTTTCCCAGAGAGATATTCCTAATATCTTGCTCTTTTTTCTTAGGGAGAGCACTACCGTATCGTTTTGTATTACTTGATGATCCAGCATCTTTAACTAACAGTCCTTCTTGGACTGCTTCCTTAAGACGAACTCCCATGCCCACCATCTCGGTGAAGTCATTGGGCGCACTGGCGACCATTCTATCGTAGTAAAATATGCTTAAGGTTTTCAAGAAGATCTTTGTCATCTCTTTTTCCTTAAGAGGTGGACAAATCTGGGAGGCAATTTCACGCCATCTCTTAGCGTACTCCTTAAAGGTTTCCTTGTCCTTTTGTGACATTGATCTGAGTTGATCTCTGTCTGGTTCCATGTCCAGATTATACTTATATTGTTGAACGAAGGCTGCGCCAAGATCTCTGAAAGTGGCGATCTTAGTGTGGTTTAAACCCATGTACTATTTTAATGCGGCACCGGTTAAACTATCCAGAAAATAGTGAATCAGTAGCTCCTGGTTCTTTATCTGAGCTGACATTCGCCGAGCGTACATCACCAAATGGCTCTGAGGGTAAGAGTTACCCTTGTACTTTTTGAAGTTGGGCACCTGGAATTTGTGCGGGACTTTCACATTAGGGACCAAACAAAGGTCTACGGCGTCCTTTCCAAATGAATCCTGACCGCGAAGGGCTTGCAGTTCTTTCTGCATCTCCAGGAATTGTTCCTGGAACTCATTTATTCTGTCGAACATACTTTCGTTTCCCCCAAAGGGTATCTGTGGAATCTGTCCTTCCGGGACAGTGTGTACCACGGGCGGTGGTATAGTCATTATGGCCGAGACTCTCGGTGTCTCCCGAAGTTTGTAACCTTCAGGAGTTGCTGTCATGCCCCTGGCATCTTCGCTTTCCCGAAGTTTGTAACCTTCAGGCCCAGCGGCTCCTACTGTGGTTCCTTGATCCTCAGTGATCGGCGGAACATATCCTTCTGGGATATAGTTAATAGGCATGCCCCAGAGACGATCTTTCGGCATTTTGTACCTTGGATCATACTTCTCCACTATGGGCGTTGATGCGATTTCTGAGATCACAGTCCTTTGTTGTTGCATCTGAGCTTCTGCTAGAGCTTGCATGTCGTTATGAAGCTTTCTCAGATCCTCTTTCAGAGTGTCGATCTCTTCCCTCAACTCTCTGTTCTCTTCCTCAAGATCATCCATCTTTTTCTGACGATTGGCCCGAGTATTGTATGAATGAGACAGTTTGACTCTAGAATCGAGACGCAAACGTGAGATTCGTATGTAAGAAGAATGCGTTAAGTGAGAATGATGAATGCAATGATTATATTAATTGTATATTTTTGTTTAATCAAAATAAACTTTGACAATTGGATTGCAAATATCAAACAGTGGGGAAACCCCATTTTATTGAATTCAAAGGATTGCAGAAATGGAAATACAGTAATTTACATAGTGCTGCGAAAGGAAATCTAAGCTAATGGATCATGAGTCCTCTCTGAGGAGATCTCAGGTGTTGGTTCTGGTACTTTTCTTTTCTTTGACCGGGGATCTTGATCCCTTGTCGGGTTGTCATTCCTTTGCCAAGTGAAAGGAGTGAGCAGATTCCTCTGGTCATCCTGATTCTCTACAGCATGTTGCTCTAAAATCTCAATCAGAGCATCCTTTTCTATTAACAGTTGCTGTATTTTCTTGCACTCCACATTGAGAATACGATACTTGTTCCTCCAAGACCTCTTCTCCTGCTGAAATTTTCTGAGAGTAACCTGATGTTTTTTCGTCTCAGACATCAAATAAAGGGCAGAGTCCCTTAATGGAAGAACTTCCTGGCGAGGGTAAGGCACCCTCAGCTTGAGAGCTCTAGTTTGTACCCAGTGGAGATAAGGCTCCACCGAGACACGGTCTAGTTTTCCTAGAGACTCTCTTAGTTTTCTATGAACGTGTTTCCAGGCATGCACTATTTCCGTCTTTAGTGCCCTGTCACTTTCTCCTTCCTTGAAGAAAAGACCTTCCAGATGAGCATTACGCGGGATAATGCCTCATCGGGTATCCAAATTGATGACGACCTAAAACTGGATGATAATTGATTCCTCCCTTAGTTCCTATAAGGGGTACATTTGGGAAATTTCCACAACGGTCAATGATTCTGATCCCGTCATAGATTCGATTGTACCAATCGATGTCAGAGTTGGTAAGAGACATGATTCTCTGCGACCAACGTAAAGTATTCTTTTGATCCCAAAATGCAGCAGACTTGGGCAAGTGAGAAGTGAACCATTTGTACAGCAGGGGTACACAACACGTGATCATTCCTCCGCTATACAAATTCCTTAAGTGCACCGAATGATAAGCATCTGCGAGCAAAGTCGGTACAGGGTTCCCAATCAGGAAAATCTTAATGGCGTTGATCTCTACAAAGTTATCAATGTTGGGAAACAAAAATAACCCGTAGGTGAGCAAAACAAAGATGCTCTCGAAAGCGGCCACGTTCCCTATACTAGCAAAATATAGGGATTTCTTTGTCAAGAACTGGGCTGGAAAACCCTGGATTCCACCCTTAGTGGTCATGTGAGTCCTGACTTCTGACTCGTCCAAATAAATTTCCCTTGCAATGGTTTGATCCTTTGGAATTTCTTCCAGTCCAGAAAAAGGAGCTTGATCAGTACTGTGCAGATCAGTCAGGTGAGAGTACTCCTCCAGTGTTGGTGAAGATGATAATCCGGGAATGTGAAATAGTGATAGACCGGATCGTAAAACTGGATTAGTGTGGATAGGATTCCTTCAATTACGTGGACCCATAACAAGGACAGCAGTCCTCCATACTTGGCTCTGAAAGCCTCGTGGTTGGTGATCATTCTCGCCAGACCTCTTAAATCCTCTAGTTTTGGAACCTTGAAGGTGTACTTATGAGTTTTCCTTCTACCAAAATCCATTAGCGCAATCTCCTTCTCTCTGACATTTGCAATCATAGTCTTAGTTTAATTTGAAAAAGAGAGACTAGAAGAGAAGATTTTTTTTCCGTTTTAATGTTTTTTAGATGAATGCATGAATGCAGCACACAAAAACATAGAAAAAACATGGGGTCAAAGGGTCGGTGTCATGAAGTCAAGGCTCTACTCCCCCAAAGTTTTATACTGGTGATTTTTTGTACTTGTCCACAAAATCACTGACCCCTATTGGGATAACAACAGCAAGCGGATCGCCAGCAAGCTGATGTATCCTAGAGTGATCTCAAATGAGGGTAGCATCGCGTGATAACTATTTTCGATAGCTTCCGCGCTACAAAATGGTTTAAGTTTACTAAAAACCTCAGCTTCTCAGATAACCCAGTCGACCACACTACTTTCAACAACCGAAGTCGTATAGGCAATGTATCTGCAAAGGGAGTCTCCACTGAGTTTGATGGTTGATCGGGGACTTTTAACTGGGATTCACTCCCCACAAGATTACCCGTATTGCCATCACCTATCTTAGGTGTATACTCAATATTTCCACATGCGGCATCACACGCATTCCCATTAGCAGAAAAATAAACACAGATATTAATTAGGAAAAACAATATATATATATATTTGCCTTAATCATCCTAGACCTCTAGTCTTATGATTCTACACAGACAATGACTCCCCAGCAGAGTCACCATTTCTGTGACACTTTGAGAACTTAAGGTTTTCTACCTTAAAAGAGGCTAGAAAGAATGCCTCCCACTGTGGTCGCCATTTTTCTGTAGCACGGTTTTTGTGGTTTCGAATCACCATCGCTTTGATACTACAACTCGATTCATTTTTTATCCTATTGAAGCTGATTAAGGAAGGGAAATAGATGTCTCCAATTAACCCTGCTTGCATACTGAGGTTAAATAGTCAAAACTGTTGGTTTACAGATGCTATCAAAATAGGGGGGTTCTCCCTTAGGGTTATTTGCTTAAAAACAATGTCTAGGCTATTGGTAAGATGTTAGGTCTGATGCTTTTCGATTGATGTATAAAGGTATGAGATTTTGGGTTTTTTTGATTAGTATGCTCGCTAAGATGTTTGCAATCTTATGCCTACGTATTCCTGAAATAGGGAAATCAGAGCGATCGTAGTTCCTCCTATTCTAAGGGAGGAAAAGGGTTGTTTTGGTGTCTTGTTCAAAGCCCAAGACGTGAAGCTAAAAGGGTAATTTGTATCTTGTTCAAAGCCCAAGATGTGAAGCTGAAGGGTCTATTTGTATCTTGTTTAAAGCCCAAAATGTGAAGCTGAAGGGTTTATGCTGAGAGAGAATTTGTCATCTCTAAAGAGGAGTTGTTGATGTTTATACGCTGTGAGCAAGGCACAAGTTTGATGCTGAAAGGTTGATTGACTCAACCGGGGTTTTCTTTATACAAAGCCTAAGAGGAGGCTAAAAGTTGACTTTTCCGGGGAAAATGTTCTTTCTGTCTTGTACAAAGCCCAATATTGAGGCTAAAAGGGTTTGACTCAACAAGAGAGTACTTTTATCTGTCTTGTATAATGCCCAAGACGGAGGCTAAAAAAGGTTGACTCAACAAGAGAGTCTTGAACAGGTGATTGACTCAACAAGAGAGTTTGAAGGTTGATTGACTCAACAAGAGAGTCTTTTATACTCAACAAGAGAGTGATTTGCTGTCTCGTACGAAGCCCGAGATTGAGGCTAAAAGGAGATGGGCTCAACAAGAGAGGCTTTTATACTCAACAAGAGAGTGTTTTGTTGTCTCGTACAAAGCCCGAGATAGAGGCTAAAAGGATATTGACTCAATAAGAGAGTCTTTTATACTCAACAAGAGAGTGTTTATGTGTCTTGTACAAAGCCTAAGACGGAGGCTAAAAAGGGTGACTGACTCAACAAGAGAGTCTGAAAAAGTGATTGACTCAACAAGAGAGTCTTTTATTATCTCGTACGAAGCCCGAGATAGAGGCTAAAAGGGGGTGAATCAACAAGAGAGTCTTTTATACTTAACAAGAGAGTGATTTAAATGTCTTGTACAAAGTCCAAGACGGAGGCTAAAAGGTGTTTGACTCAACAAGAGAGTCTGCAAAGGTAGCTTTGCTGGGGAGGAGCATTTGTACAAAGCCCAAGAGGAGGCTGACTTACTACTGTGGATTCTAGAGATCCTGAAGCGGGTCCAAGTGTGGGGAACCCTCATGAGAGAGACTGGGCTTCTGCCTATGTTTGAAAGGGGCTTGAGAATGTCCTTGAGACTCAAGAGTCTTAGACTGTCCAAGTCTAGAGTTTTATCTTTTGTATAATGCCCAAGAGGAGGCACGGGCATTAAGGGATGAGTATCAACCCTACAATGGCTGGAGTTTTGACGCTGGAAAGACTGCTCTAGCAAAGGATGACTAAGTTCTGTCTTATACCTTTAAGAGGTCTTCAGGGTCCTTGTATTAAGCCCAAGAGAAGGCATGGGAAATTCTAAGAAGCCGAAGGGTCCTTGTACAACGCCCAAGAGGAGGCGGGGATGCTTTTAGGAGGCCTGTGGGTCCCCAAACCCCGATAAGTTCAAGACATGCTATTCAACGAGAATAGATCAAGCAAGGAAAGTCCAAGAATTTGGAAGAAACTCAAGAGATACCATTCACGGAGAAAAGATCATCTCTGGGGAGTTAGAGTTTCTTTGACAATTTCTAAGGGTGACAGTCTGAGAAAGGGTTCATAAAGAATGTTGCCTTTCACGTTTCTATATTGTTTAACCCCAAGTGGAGGGAAGACTGTATCTGGTAATCCTATGGGGATCTAGTTTTGTTTGTATTTAAGAGTGACCAACAAGGTTTTACCTAGTGCTAGACGTAGTTGCCGGGGAAAACTCTAAATAGCTATACTAGTATTACACAGTGGATATTTGACAAGTATATAAAAGTTTGTGAAAGAAGACTTACAGTGAAACAGCCCCACAATACAGTTATATACGTATGAAAGCGGATAAACACTTACCCGTTGTAGAGCTTCCATGTTGTTTGGTTAGTTGTTCAACAAAGAAAGTTTTGATAACAACATATTCAAAATCAAAGGAGAAAGTGCTTTGAAAAGATTGTTGGGGCTTACAGCTCGAGGAGAGGCCCAAGGTTTTATCAGTGATTGCACTGTTGTTTGAATTCGTACAGAGGGACTTATACAATATGTGAGGCCCAAAAGGTTTTCTGTACAAAGGGATGGGTCTTACACTCTCTCAAGAGGCCCAAAGAGTTTAAAGAGAATGAATGGGGCTTATAACACGAGGGTAGGCCCAG
Organism: Lathyrus tuberosus; assembly: GCA_022829125.1. Taxonomy (NCBI): domain Eukaryota; kingdom Viridiplantae; phylum Streptophyta; class Magnoliopsida; order Fabales; family Fabaceae; genus Lathyrus; species Lathyrus tuberosus. The sequence goes on along the minus strand of JALAZF010000235.1, from coordinate 9,575,139 downwards.
ATGATTTGTTTTTGAACTGGCGATCGCGCAGAGATTTTTGAAAGCACCGTGGGTCTTATACAATGACTGAGGCCTAAAATGGTTTTGGTTAAAAGGGGATTGGGTCTTACTCTCTATTATAGGCCCAAAGATTTATTTTTGTACAAATGATGGGGCTTACAGCTCAAGGAGAGGCTGATCCGCTGTCGCGCTCGGATCAAAAACGAGTTTTAGAAAAATGTAGTAACGGGAAGCGACACTCGGATGTCGTATCACAAGGATTCTTGTTGAGAATTTAACCAACTATAGTAACGGTTTATTGGGCGGTTTTGGGTTTGATTTAGAAAAATAATAAGAAAATAAGTGATTATAAAAAAAGTGATTATCATTTAAGCTAAAACGGTTAATCCTACTGATTCGGATTCTGACTTATCATCGGTTACTATAACATCAATCCCTAAGCGGGTTCAATCCTATTCGATTATGATATCAATCAGACAAGCGCTTATCAAAATTATACGAATTATGTTCCTGTTTATCGAATTAAGAAAACGGTTAAGAATATGACGGGTTAACGAATTAAGCAAACGATAACACGCAATTAAATTTAGGAACATGCATACAATCGAATTTAATCAATTCTATCCTATGAACACAATCGAATTAAGCAAACGATTGCAATCAAATTAAGCAAATGACTTCATAGAAAAGAATTGAAAGGAACCGAATTAAAATTGATATTAAAATAACCTCAAAGTGATGGAACCCGTAAGCAGCAGGATTTACCTTTGGGAATTAGTTCTCCATTACAATCGTAAAAAGCAAAAGAAAAATTCATGAATAGTAAGGTTCAACTACTGTAGCACGGCAGCAAACCTTATAAACAAAATAAGGTTTTGCATTACAAACTCAACTGAGTCGGAAACATAAACCAGGCCCAATAAAAATGACCCGAAACAACTTAATTTCTACAGTCAGAAACTTCAACGAATTATTCGAGACCCATGTACTCCGAATCAGATTTTTCGTCCAACATAAATGTTGTAGATCTTTTTCTTAGCTTTCCAACGGCTGGTAGAACGCCTCAATCTGATTCATGTAGCTCTAGTTATGAATTTTTTATTGAAAGCTACTAATGCTGAAAATAACAAACGAAAATCAAATAAGGCTGAAAATAAATTGAATTATAAAAACATCATAAAATAGAAAAATAAACAAACCAAACCATAGAAATACTTAAGTCTAAACATAGAGGAATGTGCATCAAAATGCACTGATCAAATTCCCCCACACTTGAACTTTTGCACTCCGAGCAAAATCAAGAATTTAAAGCAGGTACTTCAAAGCAAAAACCAAACAGAGCATGCAATTTCAAAGGTTTCTCTGGATACAAAGTGCAACCAAACTTCCAATTATAAGCTTCAAGAATATGACATTAGTGAGTAACTCTTTTGTGACATTCAAAGTATATATGAAAAGCAGATTACCAAAAAGTACATCACAAGCATCAAGATTCTCACAAGATAAACTGTTTCCACTCAACTCTCAAGTGTTTAAGTTACTGTTTACACTCAAAGCACAACATGAGAGTTAGTACTACCATAAGCTTGAAAAAAAAACTCTAACATTCACAATTGACTTACATGCACACAAAGATCAAAAGGACTTTATTCGGGCTGTAACTTGGCCAGGGTCAAGGTGAGATAAATCCTAAGGGGGTACTAGACTAAAATTCAAAGGGACAAAAGAGGCTTCAAAGAAATTGGGGGAGTTTAATTACAAAAGATTTATTCACTTCAACAACAACTCTATAACAATTGCTTTTTCTTCTTTTTTCTCTTTTTATTTCTCTTTTTTGTTTCGGAAGGAATATGTATTGACATCCTTCTCTATTTTTCATTTTTTTTCATTTTTTTTCTTTTCTTTTTCTATATATATTTTTTCTTTTCTGCCAACATCATAACAACATTACAACAATAATTCCAAAATAATGTTCAATCCCACACAACTCCATACAAGACTCTCTCAACCCTTTGAATAGGGTTATTTCATTGTTTTTCACTTTTCGGCTTGTAATGAGTTTTAAACAAAAAAAAGGGATAATAAGCTCAAAGGGGCTTGAAAACAAGGGGTAATATTATCAAGGTTGGCCTTTTGGCTAACTGGCTAAAAATAAAACAAAACAACATGCCTTTATCATTTCATTATGCACAAGTAAATAAAAAGCTTCAACAAGAGTCAGTTCAAGTTCTAGAGACTAACAAACATGAGTGAAATCACACAAGAAAGAAAGAGATGGATTTTTGATGTTATCCATTATTAGGCTCAAAATCTCACAAGGTTAGTGATCTACCACTAGTGATGTACTATTTAGAATTTAGTCATACATACACACCAATAATGCACAAAAAGAATCAATCACACCACACCACAAGTCTTTCGTCAAAGAACATAGAGAAAACTCTCAGTTGTAACAAAATAACCAACGAAAAGCATGCAATTTTAATTTTTTTTAAAGAAAAAGAATCAAACAAAAACAAAGAAAACAAAACGAAAACAAATGGTTCCCTCCCCCACACTTAAAACAGACATTGTCCTCAATGAAAGGAACTCAATTATAAAGTAAGAGTGAGAGAAAGGAAAGAACACACCCGAGGAATCAAGTCGGATAGGTGATCACATAAGCAGCCTTTCCTAAAGAGATATCTTTTACGCTTTCCTCTTCCATCAATGTGGGGCTCTCTTTTATGCGGTGAAATTTGAAGTTATTATCAGAGATCCTGCTTTCTCTTTGTATTCCAGGATCAAAAAATGATCCTAGAAAAGTGGAAGTGTGGTCCATCCAATTAAATTGCTTTTGGGGCTACCTAAACTCAAGAACACTAATCAAGGTCCATCCAATGCCCTTCTTATGTTCCTGCAATGATTTCTCTTCCTCCACAAATTCAAATAAATTATTAGGAGGTGGTTTCAGCTCTAAGGAGGGTGATTGTTCAATGGATGGTGAGGTTGGGGAAGCCGTGATGTCAAGAGCTTTAGCTACATAAACAACTTCATCTATAACTTCATCTGCATGAAAAACATCACCCTGCAAGGTAGCATTAATCTCAGGACAAACAGAGCAAATGTTAGTGTCAGTATAGTCATCACATGAGTAACTATCATCAAAATCGGACAATGATGGAAAATCAGCTGCAAACAAATCAATACAAGTATCATCAACCAACTCAGAAATTAACTCAATATGAAAAACAAAATGCTCTTCTTCATCAATCTTCTTACTTTTCTGTACTCTATGTGGGAAAGGTATCTTAGGTACATACTCCTTTTCTTTTTCCTCAACAACAACAGAAGGCTCAGGTTCAGGTTCAGGTGCGACCTCAACAACTTTCTCATTTTTTTCTGGGGCAAAATCTGTAACTTTTCCGGATCGCAAGAATATTGTACTCACATTAGGACCTTTAAGATTCACCACTATTTGAGCAAGTAGTTGGTTTGATCCCTGAGCTTGTTGTATGGCATTCATTGAAGTGGAAAGTTGTTCAATTTGTGTCTGCAAGGCTTGAATACTAGAATTTGTTCGTTGCTGAAACTGGAGGTCATTTACAGGCAATTGCTTGACAAGGTCCTCTAGTGAAGGTCCGGAAGGTGCAGCGGTGGTTACTTGTGGAGGGTTTTGTGGTGGTGGTAATGGTAACATCAATTGTTGTTTCACTTAAGAAATAAGCCCATCAAGTCTGGTTTCTAGAGCATTGTTGTAAGAAGAAACCTGAATCTCATTCACACCTTTTGTTTGGACATAATTGTTTCTAGTTGTAAACTGTTGGGAGTTGAGTGACATATTCTCAATCAAGGCCTTGGCAGCAGCTGGGGTCTTATAAAAAAGTGCTCCACCACTACCAGCATCTAAAAGTTTCTATCCATTGGTAGCAATCCCTTATAGAAATACTGGATAAGCAACTGTTCGGTAATCTGGTGTTGGGGGCAACTAGACACTAACTGCTTGAATCTTCCCCAATATTCATCCAATGATTCATTGTCGAGCTGTCTAATACCACATATATATTTTCTAATTGATGCAGCTCTGGAGGCAGGAAAGTATCTCTCTAGAAAGTCTTTCTTCAAATCATTCCAGGTTGTGACAGAATTTGGCTCAAGATAGTAAAACCAATCTTTGGCAGCACCTTGTAGTGAAAACGGGAATGCTTTGAGCTTGATATGATCCTCTGTAATTCCTTCAGGTCTCAAAGGTGTAGAGCACACAACATAAAAATTTCTTCAGATGTCTATGCGGGTCCTCACCTGCAAGACCATAAAACCTTGGCAACAAGCGTATTAAACCAGACTTCAATTCGAAAGGTACAGTAACAGCAGGATATTTAATACATAAAGCATTATAGTTCACATCAGGGGCAGCAAGTTCTCTAAGCGTTCTTTGGTTAGACATATTAAATTTAATAGGAAAAAAATTAACAAAGAATGAGAAAATACAGAACCAATTCAGCAATTCAACAAATACAGAAATACCAACAATGTCCTTATTGAGAAAAATAATGAACAAATAGAAAAGCGAATAAAATAAAATCTAAAAATTATGAAAATATAACTAAAAATCAAATAACATCAGAATGAGTCTGTACAAAAAATTTCGGATTTTTTTGAAAATATGAAAATAGAAAATAAATCAAATAAAATAGAAAAATAACGAATTTGCGATTTTCAAGGTCAAAATCTTTTAGAATTTTATTCTAAATGAGTAATGTTCATCGATTTTTTTTCTGATTTTCTGAAAAAAAAATCGGAGCAAATCGAAATAGTAGCTTTCAAACTTACCAGTTAGGCTGGATCGCTTATCACTGCACAACCCTGAAAATCAACAAGCAAAAACAAAAGAAAAAAAACAAGAAACTCTTACAAAACTCTAAACTAAAATCCTAAAATTGGCTAAAATCAACAAGAATCCCCGGCAACGGTGCCAATTTGATCCGCTGTCACGCACGGATCAAAAACGAGTTTTAGAAAAATGTAGTAACGGGAAGCGACACTCGGATGTCGTATCACAAGGATTCTTGTTGAGAATTTAACCAACTATAGTAACGGTTTATTGGGGGGTTTTGGTTTTGATTTAGAAAAATAATAAGAAAATATGTGATTATAAAAAAAGTGATTATCAATTAAGCTAAAACGGTTAATCCTACTGATTCGGATTCCGACTTATCATCAGTTACTATAACATCAATCCCTAAGCGGATTCGATCCTATTCGATTATGATATCAATCAGATAAGCGATGAAATTCTGGTACATGTGTAGAATTCAGATGTCCTATAACATGCCATTCGACATCTGGTCTGACATGAACACACATGGCAAGGTATACAACAATAAGCTTAGTACTGAAAAGATAAACACAAAACACACAGAATTGTTAACCCAGTTTGGTCTAACACACCTACTCTGGGGGCTACCAAGCTAGGGATGAAGTTCACTATCAGCAGTATCAATTCAAAGCTAAACTCTTCATTTACAGCTTATCACTTAATCACTACCCAATGACCCTTCTACCTAGATCCTCTCTAGCTATGAGAAACTCTTCTCACTCCCAATCATCGCAATGATGTCTAGCAGTCAACACTCAGCCACTGCATCAATGACCCTTTACCTATACAACAATTCAACAAAGAAGACATACTTCCAAGACACAACTTATAGTTACTTAAAAGCTTCCTCCAAGAACAATACTCCTCTTACTTAACAGCTTCGAGGATCACACTTACAAACTGTCTAACTCACATGTCGAGTGGTACAGGAACCAACCATAATAATATAACTTTTACATCTTTTGGTTGAGTTACAATACTAGGTTACACTACATTTATATAGAACCTATTCCCAACTGGATTTGGGCCTTCAGAGACACAGCAAATAAGCTGCTACAAATCAGCAGAAACTTCTGCTACATAATAGGACTTCAATCTTTAACTTCCTAAAATATCTCCATATTTAGAAAGTGTATATTTTCCAATATTCTTCTCAATTTGAATCTTCAGACCTTTTAATTCAGTGCCACATAGAATTTACATATTATTCCCTAAATATTCTGCATCTATTTATACACAACAGAATCTTTAATTCACTTCAGTTCTGGCGCGATGTCGAATGGACCTGCATGGTGTAACACCCCATTTCTACCCGGCGGATAAGTAATAAAATCAGAGTTTTCATTTTAAAAATTCTTCAACATAAACAGGATGTCACATTTTCAACAGAAAACAACTTCATATTAATCACAAATAATTCAGATACATAACACTGATTCGGATGAACTGATAACAACCTGAATTATCCTTTTGAAAGCAACACAACTTTTATTAATAAGCGGCTTCACATAATTCAACTTATAAGGACATAACCTCATGTCCAACTCAAAACAACTTTGAAACGACAATTCTTTAATAACAACAATTTAAGATTCAACTACTAAGACAATAACAACAAATAAACAACAATCGTTCATCCCCCCGAGTGCTACGTATCAGAGCAAGACCAACTCGAGCTAACAGCATCTAAGACTTCACATTATACCTCAACTTCTGCAACTATTCTTGAGTACCTGCTCAGTTACCCATAATAGGTAACATCATTACAGAAGGGGTGAGATATCGAATATTATAAACAAAATATGATAATTAGTATGCTAGATTAGAATCATATAAATTCCACCGCTTCATACGACAGTCATGCAACAACCAGAAATAAGCAACTTAATAACAACCCCAACTTGTATTGACAGCAAATCACAACCTATAACAACAACTTATATAAAAGCTGCAAATTATAGTAAGAACAACATATATAACAACAGCATCACGACATTAGTAATTTATTTCAAGCAACAAGTTCACAACAACGACAACTTCACAACAACAACGAATCAAGAACCACAGCAACTTCACAACGACTCAAAATGTGACACAACTATGCACATGCATGTGGTACCATCGGAGTAAAACTCCCAACTTAATCATATGCCAGGTTATCGAGGCATTTCAACAAGGCATAAGCCTTCAACGTGGTGCCATCTCGGCCAACTTAATCAATGGCATCAAGGCCAACGTGGTGTGAGCATACAGCCCCGACTCATGAATGCAATGTATGCGACAATTATCAAAGGCATACAATCAACTACATCATCAACAAGAACAACTAGAACAACAACAACGAACAACAACAACTCAAACATGCATCAATAGCATCAACTTAATCCAACATTGGTCATTCGACCTACAACTTAATCAACAACAACACAACTCAAACAACATTGGTCATTCGACCTTCAACTTAATCAACAACAACACAACTCAAACAACATTGGTCATAAGACCTGCAACTTAAATACTTCGCCCGTAAATCGGGACAATACAACTTATCCAACTCTACCTGCAATTCCACGCGTTCAACTTAATTCAACAAAACAAACCGACTAAAATCACCTACTAATTATTACGAACTAGCTCGACAATTTTCGTTAAATTCCGGACAACTAAGTTTCTCGCCTAAACCGGCTAAACCGACTGAAACAATACTATTTTACCTTCTGTCATTTAATCCCAGTTTAATTACGAACTTCTACTTTCTGTTACGATTTTCTTAAAATCATTTCCAAACTTCTGCCAAAATTCATTTTTCTGCTACTGTACTAACTGCTACTCAATTCCTGTTAATTTTATATCAACTTATCCTGCTAAGATACTGAAGTTATTTATTTGCTACCAATTCATCTTATACATCCTGCTACTACCAAACTGTACTGCTACTAAAAACTCCTTGGTTATCATTTTACCGTCCTGTTAAACAATTTCCAGTCTGCTATTCGATTTCACACGGATACTAAGCTAAATTCCATTACTGGTATTTCATCAACTACTTAAACAATGACACTGCTATTTACATGTGACTGCAACTTACAGGATTCAGTATTTTATATCCATATGGTTTCTCTGCTATCCACAATCTTCTGCTTCTAACGGCTAAAATAAATACTGCACCTCCACTACTATTCACCTATATATATATACAGCAACAAATGCTACTATCTGCCAAAACCAGAGGAACAGTATCTAAATTAAATTATGCTAGTTTCGTAGATTCTGCTACCTTTTTTTTTTTTCTTGTGTGTTCATCACCAAGTACATGTCTCATTATTAATACTTCCATCCACAAATCCATTAATTACTAAGGTTATTTCTAATATGTGTATATATATTGAATACTGGTGATACAAGTTTTCAACTCATCCTTGCCTGAACAAAGTCATCCCCTACGTATACACCTATACACATTGAAACATGGCCCACCTAACAAGAGAGGCGCCCACACCCCTTCATTACCATGGGAGGCGCCCACCTCCACCAAAATACACTAGGAGGCACTCGCCTCAAGCATAAGTATATGTATATATTGTTTCTTTCTAAATAATCAATTATGCAAGTGTCAGGTTCCATTTATTTTATTACCTTATACCTATATATATATATATATATATATATATATATATATATATCCATTAAATGAGATATAGCTACAGTATGCCACCTTCAAAACAAAAAAATAAAGAAAACCCAAAAAGCATTAGGAGGCGCCCACCTCAATACTTGGAGGCCCTCGCCTCCATCCTTTAATTAAATGGGGTGCTCGCCTCCATTACTTTGAGGCCTCCGCCTCCAATTTCTTCATCTTCTTTCTTTAATTTCCTTCAGTAATTCCATGGTTTCTCCATCGATTTTACACCAACCCAATATATAACGCAACAACTTATTTTCTTCGATCAATTATTTCGGCCAACAACGTGGACGCAACAACATGACAATTATCTCAACACCCGGTAATTTCCAGCAACATATCCATAGATATCAGATAAATTGCAGAGACAGCCACGACAAATCAACACAAACATCAGCAATCAATTTTTCTTTTTATGAAAATAAAACATCACCGAAACCACAAACAATTCCATGGCATCAATTTATATACCCTAACCCCACATAGAAATTATCATAATCCCGTTTATAAGATTCGAACCCACCCTTACCTGGATTTTAACGGCAGTTCGAATTCTCCGGTTCCGGCTGCGCACTTCTCGTAATTCCTCTTCTCCAATTGTGTGCCTCCAACCCTCGTTCCCTTTTTCCCGTTTTCCTTCGTAACTGCCTATCTCTTTCTCCACACAAACCCTCGTTCTGCATTTCTTTTTTTTTTCACCTTACTGCTACTTCTTTTCTTTTATTTTCCAAATAATCTAATAATAACTAATAATACTATTATTTGATTTAATGGGCCAACTAATCCACACCTCCACATTGCCACATACCACACCACAACTAACCCAAATAAATAATAATATTATTACTAATATTACTCCTTCAGCATAATCAACTTATTAATTTTTTTCGATTAACCGACTATTAATCCGACTTTAACTTAATAATTCCGATCGACATATCAAACCAATTAGCCTCTTAAAATAATACCGATAACACTCAATTACTCGATTAATTCTCAAACTTCGTCTAAATCCAATAATAAAACCCTTCACTAATTTAATTAACTAATTAATTAAATTCGGGGCGTTACAACTCTCCCCCACTTAGGATATTTTCGTCCTCGAAAATCTATCCGACACCACCATCCTTATCCCAACTCTCGTATTTAATCTTCCAGTCCAACAACAACTCAATCATGGTTTTAAACCCAATATGCATACTCCGATACTTTAGTTACTCTTACAACATGATCGTTACTATTCGCCAACCATTTTAGCAATACCTTGAAACAATTACGTTACAACATAGTAACAACCTTCACTTGCCTATACTCGACTATACAACATCGCATCATTACCGCAGCAACGTAAACAACACCAAAACACCTATACGATCCTTATCTCCATACTCGGAAGGAAACCCACGTATAACACAAACAACGGTTCTTAACCTCAACGGCGACAACAACGCGAATACTACCCAAGTGATGCAATTGACAACTAACATCGCAACACAAGAAGTAGCCAACTTAAGAATTTACCGGTTTAAGAACCAGAACACAACAACATAAGAATACCAACTTAAACACAACATCAACGTAACCAAATATCAACATCGGTACAATTCACGTCTGAACAACCGCAATACACTACGCGTTCGCTGCGCACTCTGATTACTTTCAAGGTACTAACTCTACTCAGTTGACCTCCAACTTCCAATCATCAAAATCGACATAACAACGACTTAACTCTTCGGGATCTCCCCGTTAACACCACACATAAACTACAACTTTACTATCTTTTATCAACATAGTTCCCAAAATCACCTTAGGCGCATAACAACATTACAACAACATTTGACACCTGAGTCCACTTAGATTCAACAAGATCAATCATCTTTACAAACCAAAACTCCACTTTTACAAATCAACTTATAATTTAACTTCTTTTAATAATCACAACTCAACCTTCAAATATTCTACGCGTTCTTCCTCTGATTTTACAACAGCTCAAAACATTCGCGACAAACACCAGTTCCAACTCATCCAAACAAATATGGAAGACACGCTTCATACTCCATACATACACCTTAAGGCATACTAGCCATTCGCTTCATCACAAACAACGACTCGAGTTATCTAGAACTCGACTGTGAGTCTCCATACTACTCATCAATCAAACACAGCTTCGTGTTGTCATCCTTAAATTCAACTAATATTCTAACATATGAACTTGTATCAGCAAAACAAACAACCTTCAAGCACTTGGCTTGACTTCGACCAATTCAACGTACATACTATACTAGTTGGCACGACACATCTATCCATCAATTATGATTCCGTCTACTATCAACAATAGATTAAGGGTGATCAGTTCCTCAATTTGTCAATAGACAGCCGACAACCATAACGGTGAAATAAATCATCAGTACCCAACCCAATAGCGTACTTCAACTTGTGCCCAAAGTCCGTAAGCCTAATGCTCCGCCAACTTTCCAAGGCTTACCAATGCCACTCTTAGTTTCTTTAGTTTCAACTTCGTCAACGATACAAAAACGTTCAAAATCCATTGCGCATCCTCTTATGCACGTTCATGGTACAACACGACTTTAAATTACTTGCATTTTTACTGTTTATTTGCTTTATCATTTGATATTATTTACTGTTTCCTATCATACTATCTACTTATTTGCCATACTTGTTTAAATTACTGTTATCTGGGAATGTGATTAATACACATGTGGTGAGTCAAAAAGTCCTCAGTGGGCTTGAGAGCATATTTTAAGATAGGAGGTGGCAGATTCAAGAAGGCTTATAGGGAGTGAATCCCGACCAAGCTAACTTGAAAGTCCACCAAATCAGTGGAGGTACCCTTTTGGAATTACTGATGTTAAACGAGCAAGTCGTGAAAACATTACTTTTTCCACTGGGCACCCGCGAAACTGAGGATTAGTAAACATTTAACCTTGACCATTCTTTTAGGATGTAGTGCGGTGACTATCGGGAATAGTTGATACGAGATACTACACTCGAATGAGATTCATCTTAGGGATATTACAACTCTCATGAGTCAGTCGGTTTGCTGGTAATATTCTTAAGAGGGGTCAATGGTTTTGGGAACCTTGTTAGAACCCATTCTACAGGTGCAAAAAAGTACCCCTAGTACATACCCTTTGGGATTGGGTAGATCCATGGCTCCATGCTCATGACGATGAACCCTTAAAACCCATGTTTTCGTATATTTGCGTTTGCTGCATTCATGCATTCATAAAAACTTTCAAAAAATCTTTTCTCATTTTTTTTTTAAAAAAAGAACTAAAATAAAGAGGGTGTTGCAAATATCAGAAACCGTATTATGGATTTTGGTAGAAGAAAAACCCGGAAATACACCTTCAAAAGTCCAAGACTTAAAGACCTGAGAAACTTAGGAAGGTTGATTACTAATCCGGAAGCTTTCAGAGCTAAGTAAGGAGGACTTTTGTCTCTTTTGAAAGTCAACATGGTGGAAGGAGTCATGTCTACATAGGTTCAAATCTATGATCCAGTGTACCACTACTTCACGTTTCCAGATTATCAGCTCACATCAACATTGGAAAAATACTCTCATCTGATTGATTTACCTATCACTAACCAAGATCCATTCTCTGGACTGGAAGAAATTCCTAAGGATCAGGTCATTTCAAGAGTCACCTTTTGGAAGTATCAGATATCAAAACCCACATGACCACCAAGGAGGAATTCAAGGTCTACCAGCCAAGTTCCTATTGGAAAAGGCCCTATACATTGCCAGTATAGGAAACATAGTTGCCTTTGATGATAACTTTGTTCTACTCACTTATGGATTATTCCTTTTCCCTAACATTGACAATTTCATCGATATCAACGCTATCAAGATTTTCTTAATTGGGAACCTAGTCCCAACTTTGCTGGCAGATGCTTACCACTTAGTACATTTAAGGAACTTATATAGCAGAGGGATGATTACATGAAGTGTACCATTACTCTATAAATGGTTTATTTCCCACTTACCCAAATCTGCTGCTTTTTGGGATCTCAAAAGTGGTATGCGATGGTTGTAGAAGATTATGTCTCTCACCCATTCTGGCATAGATTGGTACAATCGAGTCTATCATGGAATAAAGATCATTGACAAATGTGGAAGTTTCCCCAATGTACCCCTCATTGGTACCAAGGGAGGGATCAATTATCACCCAATTTAGCCCGTCGTCAGCTTAGATACCTGATGAAGAATGTACCTTACAATGTTCATCTGGAATGTCTTTTCTTCAAGGAAGGAGAAAATGACAGAGCACTCAAAGAGGAAATTGTGCATACCTGGCATCATGTTCATAAGAAAGGAAGAGAGTCCCTGGGAAAGCCAAACTGTATCTCTGTTATACCCCAAATTTTGACCACTAAGATTTCCCATCATTGTGAAAATCATCACCGCAATATGGATGTACTTATATGCCTCATCAATCTTCTCAAAGATGGTTGAGCATTCACTACAATCAAGAGTTAGGGTTTTGAGCCCTCTCAGAGCACTTAGACAAAGGATCAATCAAGAAATGACATGATCTTCAACTTGTCTAACCTCTCAAACACCCATAAGGGATCAAGAGGACTCCCACATCAAGAATCAAGCACAAGGTTGCAACATTCCAAGTGGATCAAGCCTCAAAATCTCTAGTGTCACCAAATTAGGGTTTTGGTCGACCCAGTGCCTCTAGATGAAAATTTCCCTCTGGTCACAAGTCATTGCTTCAAAAAACAACTTAAGATACTCCAAGGGACCTCATGGACCCAATCATCAAGTTAATTTAGCCTCAGGGGATGCATTCACAAAAAATCAGGAATTAGGGTTTCTTGACCTAATTCACCCCTAAGTTGACTTTTTGGACAAAACATGAGCCAAGACCTCAAAACATGATTTGAGAGCCTCTAATACACTACATTGATCCATTTTTAACAATGGATTGATCCAAGAAGCTTGATCCACAAGTTTCAATTTCATCTGGACCACGATTAGGGTTTCAAGGGAAAAGTCAACTGTACCTTTGACTTTTGACCAAAACAGGCTCCCAAACCTTGGGACATGCTTCAATACACCCTATAGACCTATGGAATATGTCCATTAGGTTTTATTTAGGTCAAGGACTTGGTTTCACAAAGGATCGCACGGTTTGGATTTCATCCGGTAAAAAGTTAACTGTGCACAAAATCAAGTTTGACTTTTTGGAATTTTTCACAATTATGGTTATTTAACCCTAAAACAATGTTAATATGTGATTGGAATCATAATTTATCAAGAAAAATCAAAGAAAGTGAGTTAACTTGTAAAAGGGGTAACCATAAAAAACTTAGAATTTTTCTAAGTTATGAAACAAAGTAGCTAGGGTACCAACTTCCAAGGACCATAACTTGAGATCCAATCAACCATTTTGGAAGGTCCAAAGCTAGATTTGTATCTTTCATGGCATACTTCAAAAGTGTCAACTACATCTCATTCCAATTCCTCATGGATTTTAAGTTATGGGGTGATCAAAATGGCAAAAAACATGAAAGTGACATTTTTCCAAAACTTAGTGAAATTTTCACTAAGTCAGAATCTGCCTTATTTTTTCCAAAATGTAGAGGCATTTTTCATTGTAATGAAGGTTGAATCAAAACCAAAGTTGGACATCATGTTGAAATAGGATATGTCAGCTTTCCAAAGTGACCAAGAACTCCCTCAAACTCCATCTGAGCTAGGAGTTATGACAGCTACAACATGCCTTGCTGCAAACTGTCTTGGCAAGGCAGATTTGTGCATAAGGGCTCGATTTGATAAAATTGTGAAACAACAAGCATGGTTATCCATCTGCACACCTCAATGGGGAACAAACAAGGGACAAGCACGGATCTACCAGCCTCCAAAGTCCCAAAATCTACAAGTAGCATGCCAAACCTAAAAAGCCTAAAAGAGGCCAAGACTCTAATTTTGTTTCCAAGCATTCAATGGATGCACCAAGGTGGCATGAACTGAGCCTATTCCAACTGAAGGAATTAAGGATAAGCTCTGAATTAAAGAACCATAGGCCCGTGCTCTAATCTCAAGTCAATGGCTAGAGGAGACTTGAGATTCCATTTGATCCACATTGGCCAAAGGTCTGCTGCAGTTGCCATTCCCTATTGATGCCAAAACAAACTTGACACACTATAAATAGACCTCATTTCTGATTAGTTTGAGTACACCAAAGGCCTATAACACTTGCCTTTCTCAAAATCGCACTCTCACTTCCAAAAATGCCTTCTAATGTAAGCTACTATCGGGTTTTGAATTAGAATGTGTTTCCAACCAAACCAATCACATACACACCTCATAAACATCATGTGTGAGCTGATCAAACACTAAACCAACAACTGGAACACCAAATTCATGAAATCATCATCCATTTGCTCAAGTTTTGAACAAAGTTGTAGTTGAGGTGCCATAATCTGTTCCAGTTCATTTCAAATCACTCCAATCATTCAAACACACTCCATATGGTGTAGGGAAGCTGTTCAGATCATCACAACTCATCTGTAACACCTCTAACTCAAAAATCAAATTGCTCTTGCTGCCACGATCTTCAAGTAAGCCTAAATTTGGTCATCTCATAATTTATGCATATTTACTCGCACAAAACTTTTGCCAAATGTTCATAATCATGAATAGAATGTTTCCCCTCTATTGATTACTTTGTATGAATCGTGTATCAAATTTCTCAGCCTTCATGAAGAAATTAGGGTTCTTGAGGTTTTGTTTTGATTTCTCATTCCATGTTTAAAATAAATGAAATTAAAGACCATAGACATCATCGTGAGTTGAAAACGAGCAGATTGATATGTGGATTGTATGATTCCATCAAGTATTCAGTGAGATTGATTAGAAAACGCAAATCTGGGCAAAAACAGGGCACACGGGCAAGAACACCATGTTCTTGGCGCCCTTTTTCAAATATTTGAATTTTTGAATTTTTGTGATATTATTTAATTGATTCAAAAATCAATTTCTCTCTGAATTTTAATGATTTTGAGTTGATTCTTTTTTAATAATTCACAAAAATGTTAAAATATTTTATTTTACAAAAATTTCCCAAAAATATTATTTATTTCATATATTTGATATTTTTACAAAGAATTAATTTTTATTTGTTTTTTAACATTTAAAATATTTTTTCCTTCTTGATTTTCCAAATTTAAATGTTTTTTAGTTATTTTGTGGATAAAAACATGATTTTTGAAACATTGATCCAAGATCACCACTCATTTTTCACATGTTTTCAATAATTTTTATTAATTTTTAAACAAAATTAGGGTTTTGATTGATTCCACCCTCATCAATCTTTTTCAAACACTCATGGGCCTCTGATAGAGTGTAAGACCCAATCCTTTGTAAATACAAACCATTTTTGGGCCTCAGATGTTGTATAAGTCTCGTTGTATTTTCAAAATTACGACGCGATCGTCGCCATTTAAAACAAAATCATCTGGGCTTTTCCTTGAGCTATAAGTCCCATTCATTTTCTTAAAACACTCATGGGCCTCTAATAGAGTGTAAGACCCAACTCCTTTGTAAATAGACAATTTTTGGGCCTCACACATTGTATAAGTCCCTCTGTATATTTTCCAAAGTTCGGCGCGATCGTCGCCTTTTTTACAAAATCAACTGGGCTTCTCCTTGAGCTATAAGACCCATCTTTATTCATTTTCAAACTCTTTGGGCCTCTAATAGAGTGTAAGACCCAATCCCCTTTTAACCAAAACCATTTTTGGGCCTCAGTCGTTGTATAAGTCCCAATGCGATATTCAAAACAACGGTGCGATCACTGTTAAAACTTGGGCCTCTCCTTGAGTATAACCCCAATAATCTTTTCAAAACAAATTTCCTTTTGATTTAGATTCAATATACATATTGTTATCAAAACTTTCTTTAATTTATTTGAACTACTAACAATACAACATGGAATCTTGCTCACCTGTAAGTTTTAAACAGCTTTCCTTTATATATATATAACTGTATTGTGGGAAGTGTAGCGTGATTTTTGTGGTTTCGAATCACTATCGCTTTGATACTACAGTTCGATTCATTTTTTATCCTATTGAGCTTATTAAGGAAGGGAAATAGATGTCTCCAATTAACCCTGCTTGCATACTAAGTCAAAACTGTTGGTTTACAGATGCTATCAAAATAGGGGTTCTCCTTTAGGGCTATTTGCTTAAAAATAGTGTCTAGGCTATTGGTAGGATGTTAGGTCTGATGCTTTTCGATTGATGTATGAAGGTACTGGACTTTGGATTTTTTGATTAGTATGCTCGCTAAGATTTTTGCAATCTTATGCCTACGTATTCCCGAAACAGGGAAATCAGAGCGATCTTATTTCCTCCTATTCTAAGGAAGGGAAATGGTTGTTTTGGTGTCTTGTTCAAAGGCCAAGACGTGAAGCTAAAAGGGTAATTTGTATATTGTTCAAAGCCTAAGATGTGAAGCTGAAGGGTTTATTTGTATCTTGTTCAAAGCCCAAGATGTGAAGCTGAAGGGTTTATGCTGAGAGAGAATTTGTCATCTCAAAAGAGGAGTTGTTGATGTTTGTACACTGTGAGCTAGGCACAACTTTGATGCTAAAAGTTTGATTGACTCAACCGGGGTTTTCTTTATACAAAGCCTAAGAGGAGGCTAGAAGTTTGACTTTTCCGGGGAAAATGTGCTTTCTGTCTTGTACAAAGCCTGAGATTAAGCTAAACTCAACAAGAGAGTACTTTTATCTGTCCTGTATAAAGCCCAAGACGGAGGCTTAAAAGGGTTGACTCAACAAGAGAGTCTTGAACATGTGATTGACTCAACAAGAGAGTCTGAAGGTTGATTGACTCAACAAGAGAGTCTTTTATACTCAACAAGAGAGTGATTTTCTATCTCGTACGAAGCCCGAGATTGAGGCTAAAAGGAGATGGACTCAACAAGAGAGCCTTTTATACTCAACAAGAGAGTGTTTTGCTGTCTCGTACGAAGCCCGAGATAGAGGCTAAAAGGATATTGACTCGACAAGAGAGCCTCTTATACTCAACAAGAGAGTGTTTATGTGTCTTGTACAAAGCCCAAGACGAAGGCTAAAAAGGAGATTGACTCAACAAGAGAGCCTTTTACACACAACAAGATAGTGTTTATATGTCTTGTACAAAGCCCAAGACGAAGGCTAAAAAGAAGATTGACTCAACAAGAGAGCCTTTTAATACTCAACAAGAGAGTGTTTATGTGTCTTGTACAAAGCCCAAGACGGAGGCTAAAAAGGAGATTGACTCAACAAGAGAGCCTTTTATACTCAACAAGAGAGTGTTTATGTGTCTTGTACAAAGCCCAAGACGGAGGCTAAAAGGGTGACTGACTCAACAAGAGAGTCTTTTATACTCAACAAGAGAGTGGTTATATGTCTTGTACGAAGCCCAAGACGGAGGCTGACTTACCGCTGTGGATTCTGGAGATCCTGAAGCAGGTCCAAGTGTGGGGATCTCTCATGAAAGAGACAGGAGTTTCTGCTGGAGATTGATCCAGAGTGATCGGTGTTCTTACACATGTTTGAAAGGAACTTGAGAATGTCTTTGAGACTCAAGAGGTTTAGACTGTCCAAGTCTAGAGTTTTATCTTTTGTACAATGCTCAAGAGGAGGCACGGGCATTAAGGGATGAGCATCAACCCTGCAACGGCCTGAGTTTTGACACTGGAAAGACTGCTCTAGCAAAGTATGACTAAGTTCTGTCTTATAACTTTAAGAGGTCGTCAGGGTCCTTGTAAAAGCCCAAGAGAAGGCATAAGAACTTCTAAGAAGCCGAAGGGTCCTTGTACAACGCCCAAGAGAAGGCGGGTATGCTTTTAGGAAGCCTGTGGGTCCCCAAACCCCTATAAGTTCAAGACATGCTATTCACCGAGAATAGATCAAGCCAGGAAAGTCCGAGAATTTGGAAGAAACTCAAGAGATGCCATTCACGGAGAAAAGATCATCTCTGGGGAGTTAGAGTTTCTTTAAAAATTTCTAAGGGTGACAGTCTGAGAAAGGGTCCACAAAGAATGCTGCCTTTCACGTTTCCATATTGTTTAACCCCAAGAGAAGGGAAGACTTTATCTGGTACTCCTTTGGGGGTCTAGTTTTGTTTGTATCTAAGAGTGACCAACAGGGCTTTACCTAGTGCTAGACGTAGTTGTCGGGGAACACTCTAAATAGTTATACTAGTATTACACAGTAGATTTTTGACAAGTACATAAAAGTTTGTGAAACAAGACTTACAATGAAACAACCCCACAATATATATATATATATATATATATATATATGAAAGCGATAAATGAAAGCGGATAAACATTTACCCATTGAAGAGCTTCCATGCTGTTTTGTTAGTTGTTCAACAAAGAAAGTTTTGATAACAACATATTCAAAATCAAAGGGGAAAGTGTTTTGAAAAGATTGTTGGGACTTACAGCTCGAGGAGAGGCCCAAGGTTTTATCAGTGATTGCACTGTTGTTTGAATTCATACAGATGGACTTATATAATATGTGAGGCCCAAAAGGTTTTCTGTACAAAAGGATGGGTCTTACACTCTCTCAAGAGGCCCAAAGAATTTAAAGAGAATGAATGGGGCTTATAACACGAGGGTAGGCCCAGCTGATTTGTTTTTGAACTGGAGATCACGCTGAGGTTTTTGTTTTAACGCAAGGGGACTTATACAATGTCTGAGGCCCAAATAGTTTTAGTTAAAAGAGGATTGGGTCTTACACTCTATTAGAGGCCCAAAGATTTATTTTTGTACAAATGATGGGGCTTACTGCTCAAGGAGAGGCCCAACGTTTTTGTTAAAAAGGCGACAATCGTGCCGAAATTTTTGACGGTAACGAGACTTATACAATACACTGAGGCCCAAATTATTTTTGTTTTCAAAAATGGGCTGGGTCTTACACTCTATTAGAGGCCCATGAGCGGTTTCAAGAAAAAGAATGGGTCTTACAACTCAAGGAGAGGCCCAAGTGGCTTTATTTTAAACTGGCGATCGCGCCGAGATTTTTGAAAACACCGTGGATCTTATACAATGACTGAGGCCCAAAATATTTTGGTTTCAAAGAAGGATTAGGTCTTACACTCTATTAGAGGCCCAAAGTGTTTTAAAGAAAAGAAATGGGGCTTATAACACGAGGGTAGGCCCAAATGATTTTGTAAAAAACGGTGACGATCGCGCTGTTGTTTTTGAAAATACAGTGGGACTTATACAATGGCTGAGGTCCAAAAAGTGGTGTATTTACAAAGGGGATGGGTCTTACACTCTAATAGAGGCCCAAAGAGTGAAAAAGGTTTGTTTTTAGGGTAATAAACCCATAAACCCTAATTTCATCATTTTAAAGTAATTTATTCAAGGAAAATTAATAAAATACCAAATAAGTGCTAATAAACAACTTATGATTTATGGTTAAGGTTTGGTAAATGAGGGATTAATTACAAGATGAATTAAAACTCATTTGGTTTTGATTTCCAAGATGAATATTCATTTTAAAAATGTTTAAATACAATTAAAGTGAATTTATTCATAAAAATACTAATTATATTAAATAAATAATATAACTTTGATTTTTTGTGGAATAAAATATTTCAACATTTTTGTGATTTTTTGCAAAAAGAACCAATAAAAAATAATTAAAATTGAGGAAGTTATTAATTTTTCAAACTATTAAAAATAATATGAAAAATAGTAAAAGGTGGAAAAAATAGCAAAAAGAGGGTCTGGGGCGAGGGAGATTCAAACCCCAGATCTCTTGTGTACAACATGCACGCCTTACCACTGGGGTGGTGATACACCCGTGTATTGAAACACAACCACAAATATACAAGGCTTGCCTTGTATTTGGCCTGGCCAAGGCAAGGCAAGGCAAGGTTTTTGGTCAGAAACGTGAAGGCCATAACTTTCTCATTTCTCCATGGATTGGGACAAAATTTAGGTCTGTCCTGCCTAGAATTTCACAAGGAATCCAATGGTGGTGGTGTTTTTTTAGATCATGCTCCTATTGAAAAACCCGATAGTGGTTTTGAAATAGGCCATGATTTGCATTTTCTGTGCTATCTGTTGGTACAAGTGTGAATTACATGATAAATTGGTGCAAACGCAACACATATAACATGTATAAGAGATACATGATCAGTGGACTTCAAAGCAAGGCATACTTCAAAGAGTTTAAGTTTAGATGCTTACCTCTTTAGGAGCTTTTTGGGAAATCTATCAAGTGCCTTGTTCCAGAAATGATTTGATGCTTTAGACACCCTCAAATGATCTCTTAGAAGCTTTTAGGATGGTTGGAATCAACTGGAAACCTCAGGAACAAGTTTGACCTCTTTCTTGCAAAAGGGGCAAAAGTGGCCAAAATAGCAACTCTCTCAAATGGTGTTCCAGATGTGGGGAACCATTTGGGACAGTTCAAGGATGATATTTGGAGTGTGTTTTAGGTTTTATCTAGTTTTGAAAGTGACTGAATCAAGACATGGCTTGAAAAATGGACAAAAGTCCTATTTTGAGGTTTTGAGAGGTGACTATGTGATTTTGGTGTTACAGGTCACTTGTGAAGGTTTGGACAACTTAGATATGACATATTGGATGTGTTTGGAACATGAGTTGTGGTGGAATTGCTCTCTAACTCAAAAACTCAGAGTTACCATGCTAAATAAGGTATTTATGCCTAGAGAAAGGGATTTTTAGGAAAGCATCTATTTGATGGCTTTGGTGTACTCAAACTGACCACAAACGAGCTCTATTTATAGTGGAACAAGTTTGTTTTGGCTGCAATAGTGAATGACAACTAGTGCAGAGGTTTGGCTAATGTTGATCAATAGGAATCCTAGTCTCCTCTAGCCATTGACTAGAGGTTAGGGCATAGACTGCTGGTTCCCTAGTTCTTGGATCATCCTTGACTGAATTCAGTTGGAAAGGGCTCAGTCCATGCCACCTTGGTGCATCCATTAAATGCTCCAAACCAAAATTGGAGTCTTGTCCCTCTTTTAGGCATTTCTAGGTTTGGCATGATACTTTTGGTTCCAAAGACTTGAGAGGCTGATGGATCAGTGTTTGTCCCTCCTTGGTCCCCCCTTGAGGTGTTCAGATGGATAGATTTGCTTGTCCTTTGCAAAATTTGGGCAGATCGAGCAAAATCCATAAATCTGCCTTGCCATGACAGTTTGCAGCAAGGTATATTGGCATGGTCATATCTCATGACTTAAGTGGAGTTCCATGGAGTTCTTGGCCATTTTGGAAAGCCTTCATATGATACAACATATGGGTGATCATATTTTGTCTTGATACTTTTTGGATCCAAGTGAAAAATCCCCCTACTTTTGGAAAAAAAGCAAGACAGATTCTTACTTAGTGAAAATTTCACTAAGTGTTGGAAAAAGTGACATTTCATGTTTTTAGCCATTTTGATCACTCCATAACTCAAAATACATGATGAATTGGAATGAGGTGTGTTTGAAGCTTTTGTAGAGGGCCATGAGAGCTACACATCCAGCTTTGAAAGGGGAAAAATGGTCTTGTGGTTTAGGAGTTATGATCCTCCAAAGTTGGTACCCTAACCACTTTGTTCCATAACTTAGAAAATTCCCAAGTTTTTTATGGTTACCCCTTTTACAAGTTATCCCACTTTTCTTGATTTTTATTGATGAATGATGATTCCAATCACACATTAACATCATTTTAGGGTCAAAGAACCATAATTGTGAAAAATCTCAAAAAGTCAAAGTTGACTTTTGTGCACAGTTGACTTTTTGTCAGATGAATACCAAACTGTGCAATCCTCTATGAAATCAAGTCCTTGACCTAAATCAAACTTGATGGACATGTTCCATGGGTGTTATAAGGTGTATTGAATCATGTCCCAAGGTTTGGGAGCATGCCTGTATCAAAAGTCAAAGGCACAGTTGACTTTTTCCTCAAAACCCTAATTGTGGTTCTGATGAATTTGAAACTTGTTGATCAAGCCTTTTGGATTAATCCAATGTTGAAAATGGATCAATGTAGTGGGTTAGAGACCCTCAAATCCTCTCTTGAGGTCTTGGCTCATGTTTTGTCCCAAAAGTTAACTTAGGGGTGAATTAGGTCAAGAAACCCTAATTCCTATTTTTTTGATGAATGCATCCCCTGAGGCAAAATTGACTTGATGATTGGGTTAATGATGTCCCTTGGAGCATCTTAGGTTGTGCTATGAAGCCTTGGCTCATGCCCAGAGGAAAATTTCCATCTAGAGGCATTGGTCGATCAAAACTCTAATTTGGTGATACTGGCGATTTTGAGGCTTAATCCACTTGGAATGTTGCAACATTGTGCTTAATCCTTGATGTGGGAGTCCTCTTGATCCTTTGTGGATGTTTGAGAGGTTTAGACAAGTTTAAGATCATGTCACTCCTTGATTGATCTTTTGTCTAAAGGCTCTGAAAAGGCTTGAAACCCTAAGTTTGTTGGCAGTGGATGCTCACCCATCTTTGGGGAGACTAATGAGGCATGATGGTACATCCATATTGTGATGATGATTTGCACAATGATGGGGGAATCTTAGTGGTCAAAATTTGGGGTATGACAGATGCCCCTATTTAATCTTCTTGGACCCGAAGGTGTGAATGGCGAAGGTATTCGGGCATTCGGGGTGCAAGAGGATTAAATATCAGAATACCAGAAATTTTGATGTTGGTTATGAATGGTAGCTTACGCATTCATCTTCTTTTACTAATCGATGATGCTTAGAAAAAGGTGAAACTTCCCCTCGATCCTAGTTTCCTACCAAGGAACTAGTCTCAGTTTCTAAAATAAACTTCCCCTCGATCCTGGTTTCCTACCAAGGAATTGGTCTCAGTTTCTGAAATAAACTTCCCCTCGATCCTGGTTTCCTACCAGCGAACTGGTCTCAATTTCTAAAATGAACTTCCCCTCGATCCTGGTTTCCTACCAAGGAACTGGTCTAAGTTTCTGGTGTAAACTTCCCCTCGATCATGGTTTCCTACCAAGGAACTGGTCTTAGTTTCTGAAATAAACTTCCCCTCGATCCTGGTTTCCTACCAAGGAACTGGTCTAAGTTTCTGATGTAAACTTCCCCTCGATCCTGGTTTCCTACCAAGGAACTGGTCTAAGTTTATGAAATGAACTTCCCTCGATCATGGTTTCCTACCAAGGAACTGGTCTCAGTTTCTGATGTAAACTTCCCCCTTGATCCTGGTTTCCTACCAAGGAACTAGTCTAAGTTTCTGAAATGAACTTCCCCTCGATCCTGGTTTCCTACCAAGGAAATGGTCTCAGTTTCTTTTGTCAATAAACTTTATTGACAAGGGACGCTATTTGTAGCGGTTTTCCTCAAACTTCTCGCCGAATTTTCCTGGGGAGATGCCATTTGATGGTTTTTATGTCAGACTTGCTGGGGAACCCATCTGTCTGAGTTGTAGAGGTGCACAAACTTCTCTGTTTGGAGACGCCATTTGTTGACTCTACTGGGGAAAACGAGTCTCTTGAAAGACTGCTTCCTGTTTGGGGATACTACATCATACTTTTCTCGAGATCTTCTCGGAGAAATGCCGTGTGATGTAATCCAATTTTGAGGTGCTGATGACCTTTTCGTCAGCGAATTTTTTCAAAGAAAAACTGCTATATTGCTGAATCTTTGATTAAGAGGCTTTCTTTGGGGATTTTCCTTGATCCGAGAAAGCGAAGATATCATCTTCAATGGTGAAGAGTGACGTTTGTCGAAAGCGCTCTGGCTTTTCAGAGGTTCAAGTTATCAAAGTGGTCGAAAGCCCGCTATAATCCAGAAATAAACTGGAAGAGGGACTGTTTGGACGCAATGCTTCCTGACAATGACAGACTGACAACTTGATTGAGAGGACTTTTATCACTAGGGGATAAGACCGACTAGGGTTATAGCGATGCAATATAAATATGAATGTAAATCAATAATGCATGATGTATGTATGTTTATGCTGACAAAACTAACGCGACATACAGACTGATAGATGAACATGACTGGATACTCAGCCACAATGGGAGATGAAAAGTATTGCTGATTCACGATAGCAATTCTGCCTTGTGTAGGAGAAGTAGTCCTCGTGGGGGAGCTACGTTGGTCGGGCTTAGAAGATAAGAACTCTGTCGGGGAGTGTCAGATGAAAAATGGTCTCTGACACAGCTGATCCTTCATTCAAGCATGCTAATTTAGAAGGAGTACTTTGATTCTGCACTTTGAAGCTCGATTACTTTTGGAGAAACGATCGATGTTCTTTCGATGTTCAATAGTCAAAAGAAAATGCCATCTTTATTTTGAAAAGCAGAAAAAGTTTTAACAAGTAAATTCATTTTTGTTTTATTTCAAGAATCGTTAATCATGCTAAAACGTCGTTCTATAAAGCTAAAACAAATAAGAATTGCAAACAAAAGCACTAAGGCTCAAATTTTATTGATAGGATGGAAATCGGCCAAGTGCGTGATTCCATAGAGTATGTACAAAGTTAGAAAATGGTAATTTACGGGAAAAGGGCTACATTGAAACATAACGACCACTATCCTTCTACCAACTTTGAATTCTGGACATCCTGAGCTTCCGTCGAAGATGAACTTGACTGGAGTTTTTCCTGATGGATGGCATGATTGTTGCTGAGGGATTTGCCCCTTTGTCAGACGTAGTTACTTGCCATTATCCCTACTTTTTGGTTGGATTGTACTGTGATGTTTCTAATCCACCGGGATGATTTTTGATCATGTCTCTAATTTTTGCCAGGACCGCCCTTTCGGGTTTTCAATCCACCGAGACTCTCTTTTTTTAATTATTTAGGCGAAGTATTTCTTGACTACATCAACATTTGTGGGGTAGGCAAATTCCTCTCCATCTATGGTTGCGAGTCTCAAGGCACCGCTTGAGAAAGCTTTCTTGACCACATAGGGGCCGTCATAATTCGGAGTCCATTTGCCCCGAGAATCAGTGAGAAATGATTGTATCTTTTTTAGCACAAGGTCTCCTTTCCTGAAGACACGAGATCAGACCTTTTTGTCAAACGCTCTCTTCATCCTTTATTGATACAACTGACTGTGGCATAGTGCCGCTATTCACTTTTCTTTTATCAGATTTAGTTCGTCGTGTCGACTTTGACACCATTCAGCTTCTGTTAGCTTAGCTTCCATCAATACCCAGATTGATGGGATCTCTACTTCTATGGGAAGAACTGCTTCCATGCCATATACTAGAGAGAAAGGGGTTGCCCCGGTTGAAGTACGGACAGACGTGCGATAACCGTGAAGAGCAAAAGGTAGCATTTCGTGCCAGTTTTTGTAGATTATAACCATTTATTGAACGATCTTCTTGATGTTCTTGTTAGCCGCTTCTACCACTCCGTTCATCTTAGGTCGGTAGAGAGATGAGTTATGGTGTTCGATCTTGAACTCGGCGCACAATTCTTCCATCATCTTGTTGTTCAAGTTGGATCCATTGTCAGTAATGATCTGACCAGGAACACCATAACGGCAGATGATATTGTTTTGAGGAATCGGACCACCACTTATCGGGTTACATTAGCGAATGACGCTGCTTCGACCCACTTGGTGAAGTAGTCAATGGCTACCAGGATGAACCGATGTCCGTTTGAATCCTTGAGCTCAATCATGCCAATCATGTCAATTCCCCATATGGAAAAAGGCCATGGGGAAGAAATAACTTTGAGATGTGTTGGCGGTACATGGATTTTGTCTGAGTATATCTGACACTTGTGACACTTCCTCATGTACTTGTAGCAGTCGAATTCCATGGTCAACCAGTAGTACCCTGCTCTTAGAATTTTTCTCGCCATCGTGTGTCCATTGGCATGAGTGCCAAAGGATCCTTCATGAATTTCTTTTATCAGCATGTCTGCTTCTGGTCCGTCTACACATCGGAGCAAGACCATGTCAAAGTTTCGCTTATAGAGTGTATCACCGCTCAGGAAGAAGCTGCTTTCTAGTCTTCTGAGGATCTTTCGGTCCTTCCTGGATGTCCCAGGTGGGTACTCTTATTTCTGAAGGAAGCATTTGATATCGTGATACCAAGGTTTGTCGTTTATAACTGCTTCAATTATGAAGATGTAAGCAGGCCGTTCCAGGCGCATTATGTCAATCTTAGGTACGTCGTTCCATTTACCTACACTAATCATGGAAGAGAGAGTGGCTAGTGCATCAGCCATATGATTCTCTTCACGAGGGATGTGATGAAACTCGATTCTGTTGAAGAATGGTAACAACCTTCTTGCGTAGTTTTTATAAGGAATCAGTCCTGATTGGTATGTGTTCCAATCTCCTTTGATCTGATTGATAACCAGGGCTGAGTCACCATATACATCCAAGTTCTTGTTCGTTAAGTCGATCGCTTCGTCGAGACCCATGATACAAGCTTCGTATTCGGCCTCTTTGTTTGTGCACTTGAACGTAAGTCTGGCGGTGAAAGGAATGTGGGTACCCTAAGGTGTTATGATGATTGCCCCAATTCCGTTTCCATAATGATTGACAGCTCCGTCAAAGATTAGTTCCCATTGATTAGTATGCTCGCTAAGACTTTTGCAATCTTATGCCTACGTATTCCCGAAACAGGGAAATCAGAGCGATCGTAGTTCCTCCTATTCTAAGGGAGAGAAAGGGTTGTTTTGGTGTCTTGTTCAAAGCCCAAGACGTGAAGCTAAAAGGGTAATTTGTATCTTGTTCAAAGCCCAAGATGTGAAGCTGAAGGGTTTATTTGTATCTTGTTCAAAGCCCAAGATGTGAAGCTGAAGGGTTTATGCTGAGAGAGAATTTGCCATCTCTAAAGAGGAGTTGTTGGTGTTTGTACACTGTGAGCAAGGCACAACTTTGATGCTAAAAGGTTGATTGACTCAACTGGGGTTTTCTTTATACAAAGCCTAAGAGGAGGCTAGAAGTTTGACTTTTCCGGGAAAAATGTTCTTTCTGTCTTGTACAAAACCCAAGATTGAGGCTAAAAGGGTTTGACTCAACAAGAGAGTACTTTTATCTGTCCTGTATAAAGCCCAAGACGGAGGCTCAAAAGGGTTGACTCAACAAGAGAGTCTTGAACAGGTGATTGACTCAACAAGAGAGTCTGAAGGTTGATTGACTCAACAAGAGAGTCTTTTAAACTCAACAAGAGAGTGATTTGCTGTCTCGTACGAAGCCCGAGATTGAGGCTAAAAGGAGATGGACTCAACAAGAGAGCCTTTTATACTCAACAAGAGAGTGTTTTGTAGTCTCGTACGAAGCCCGAGATAGAGGCTAAAAGGAGATTGACTCGACAAGAGAGCCTTTTATACTCAACAAGAGAGTGTTTATGTGTCTTGTACAAAGTCCAAGACGGAGGCTAAAAAGGAGATTGACTCAACAAGAGAGCCTTTTACACTCAACAAGAGAGTGTTTATGTGTCTTGTACAAAGCCCAAGACGAAGGCTAAAAAGAAGATTGACTCAACAAGAGAGCCTTTTATACTCAACAAGAGAGTGTTTATGTGTCTTGTACAAAGCCCAAGACGGAGGCTAAAAAGGAGATTGACTCAACAAGAGATCCTTTTATACTCAACAAGAGAGTGTTTATGTGTCTTGTACAAAGCCCAAGACGGAGGCTAAAAGGGTGACTGACTTAACAAGAGAGTCTTTTATACTCAACAAGAGAGTGGTTATGTGTCTTGTACGACGCCCAAGACGGAGGATGACTTACCGCTCTGGATTCTGGAGATCCTGAAGCGGGTCTAAGTGTGGGGATCTCTCATGAGAGACCGGAGTTTCTGCTGGAGATTGATCTAGAGTGATCGGTGCTCTTACACATGTTTTAAAGGAACTTGAGAATGTCTTTGAGACTCAAGAGGTTTAGACTGTCCAAGTCTAGAGTTTTATCTTTTGTACAATGCCCAAGAGGAGGCACGGGCATTAAGGGATGAGCATCAACCCTGCAACGGTCAGAGTTTTGACACTAGAAAGACTGCTCTAGCAAAGTATGACTAAGTTCTGTCTTGTATCTTTAAGAGGTCGTCAGGGTCCTTGTATGAAGCACAAGAGAAGGCATGAGAACTTCTAAGAATCTGAAGGGTCCTTGTACAATGCCCAAGAGGAGGCGGGGATGCTTTTAGGAAGCTTGTGGGTCCCTAACCCCAGATAAGTTCAAGACATGCTATTCACCGAGAATAGATCAAGCCAGGAAAGTTTGAGAATTTGGAAGAAACTCAAGAGATGCCATTCACGGAGAAAAGATCATCTCTGGGGAGTTAGAGTTTCTTTGACAATTTCTAAGGGTGACAGTCTGAGAAAGGGTTCACAAAGAATGCTGCCTTTCACGTTTTCATATTGTTTAACCCCAAGAGGAGGGAAGACTGTATCTGGTAATCCTATGGGGATCTAGTTTTGTTTGTATTTAAGAGTAACCAACAGGGCTTTACCTAGTGCTAGACGTAGTTGCCGGGGAACACTCTAAATAGCTATACTAGTATTACATAGTGGATTTTTGACAAGTATATAAAAGTTTGTGAAAGAAGACTTACATTGAAACAGCCCCACAATACAGTTATATATATATGAAAGCAATAAATGAAAGCGGATAAACACTTACCCGTTGTAGAGCTTCCATGTTGTTTTGTTAGTTGTTCAACAAAGAAAGTTTTGATAAAAACATATTCAAAATCAAAGGGGAAAGTGTTTTGAAAAGATTGTTGGGACTTACAGCTCGAGGAGAGGCCCAAGGTTTTATCAGTGATTGCACTGTTGTTTGAATTCGTACAGATGGACTTATATAATATGTGAGGCCCAAAAGGTTTTCTGTACAAAAGGATGGGTCTTACACTCTCTCAAGAGGCCCAAAGATTTTAAAGAGAATGAATGGGGCTTATAACACGAGGGTAGGACCAGCTGATTTGTTTTTGAACTGGCGATCGCGCCGAGGTTTTTCTTTTAACAAAAGGAGACTTATACAATGTCTGAGGCCCAAATAGTTTTGGTTAAAAGGGGATTGGGTCTTACACTCTATTAGAGGCCCAAAGATTTATTTTGTACAAATGATGGGGCTTACAGCTCAAGGAGAGACCCAAGGTTTTTGTTAAAAAGGCGATGATCGTGCCAAACTTTTTGACGGTATCGGGACTTATACAATACACTGAGACCCAAATTATTTTGGTTTTCAAAAAGGGGTTGGGTCTTACACTCTATTAGAAGCCCATGATGATTTTAAGAAAAAGAATGGGGCTTACAACTCAAGGAGAGGCCCAAGTGGCTTTATTTTACACTGGCGATCGCGCAGAGATTTTTGAAAACACCGTGGGTCTTATACAATGACTGAGGCCCAAAATATTTTGGTTTCAAAGATGGATTGGGTCTTACACTCTATTAGAGGCCCAAAGTGTTTTAAAGAAAAGAAATGGGGCTTATAACACGAGGGTAGGCCCAGATGATTTTGTAA
The DNA here is from genome assembly GCA_022829125.1 of Lathyrus tuberosus. Taxonomy (NCBI): domain Eukaryota; kingdom Viridiplantae; phylum Streptophyta; class Magnoliopsida; order Fabales; family Fabaceae; genus Lathyrus; species Lathyrus tuberosus. The sequence continues at coordinate 9,545,145 of JALAZF010000235.1, read as the reverse complement.
AAAAAGGCGACGATCGCACCGTTGTTTTTGAAAATACAGTGGGACTTATACAATGGCTGAGGCCCAAAAAGTGGTGTATTTACAAAGGGGATGGGTCTTACACTCTAATAGAGGCCCAAAGAGTGAAAAAGATTTGTTTTTAGGGTAATAAACCCATAAAACCCTAATTTCATCATTTTAAAGTAATTTATTCAAGGAAAATTAATAAAATGATAAAAATACCAAATAAGTGCTAATAAACAACTTATGATTTATGGTTAAGGTTTGGTAAATGAGGGATTAATCACAAGATGAATTAAAACTCATTTGGTTTTGATTTCCAAGATGAATATTCATTTTTAAAATGTTTAAAAACAATTAAAGTGAATTTATTCATAAAAATACTAATTATATTAAATAAATAATATAACTTTGATTTTTTTGTAGAATAAAATATTTCAACATTTTTGTGATTTTTTTCAAAAAGAACCAATAAAAATTAATTAAAATTGAGGAAGCTATTAATTTTTCAAACTATTAAAAATAATATGAAAAATAGTAAAAGGTGGAAAAAATAGCAAAATGAGGGTCTGGGGCGAGGGGGATTCGAACCCCAGACCTCTTGTGTATAGCATGCGCGCCTTACCACTAGGGTGGTGATACATCCGTGTATTGAAACACAACCACAAATATACAAGGCTTTCCTTGTATTTGGCCTGGCCAAGGCAAGGCATGGCAAGGTTTTTGGTCAGAAACGTGAAGGCCATAACTTTCTCATTTCTCCATGGATAGGGACAAAACTTAGGTCTATTTTGCCTAGAATTTCACAAGGAATCAAATGGTGGTGGTGTTTTTTTCAGATCATGCTCCTATTGAAAAACCCGATAGTAGTTTTGAAATAGGCCATGATTTACATTTTTTGTGCTATCTCTTGGTACAAGAGTGAATTACATGATAAATTGGTGCAAACACAACACATATAACATGTATAAGAGATGCATGATCAGTGGACTTCAAAGCAATGCATATTTCAAAGAGTTCAAGTTGAGATGCTTACCTCTTTAGAAGCTTTTTGGGCAATCTGTCAAGTGCCTTGTTCCAGAAATGATTTGATACTTTAGACACCCTCAAATATTCTCTTAGAAGCTTTTAGGATGGTTGGAATCAGCTGGAAACCTCAGGAACAAGTTTGAGCTCTTTCTTACAAAAGGGGTAAAAGTGGCCAAAATAGCAATTCTCTCAAATGGTGTTCCAGATGTGGGGAACCATTTGGGACAGTTCAAGGATGATATTTGGAGTGTGTTTGAGTTTTTATCTGGTATGGAAAGTGACTGAATCAAGACATGGCTTGAAAAATGCATAAAAGTCCTATTTTGAGGTTTTGAGAGGTGTCTTTGTGATTTTGGTGTTACAGGTCTCTTGTGAAGGTTTGGACAGCTTAGATATGACATATTGGATGTGTTTGGATCATGAGATATGGTGGAATTGCTCTCTAACTCAAAAACTCACAGTTACCTTGCTAAAGAAGGTATTTTTGCCTAGAGAAAGGGATTTTGAGGAAAGCATCTGTTTGATGGATTTGGTGTACTCAAACTGACCACAAATGAGCTCTATTTATAGTGGAGCAAGTTTGTTTTGGCTGTAATAGTGAATGGTAACTGCTGCAGAGGTTTGGCCAATGTTGATCAATAGGAATCCAAGTCTCCTCTAGCCATTGACTAGAGGTTAGGGCACAGGCTACTGGTTCCATAGTTCTTGGATCATCCTTGACTGAATTCAGTTGGAAAGGGCTCAGTCCATGCCACCTTGGTGCATCCATTAAATGCTCCAAACCAAAATTGGAGTCTTGTCCCTCTTTTAGGCATTTCTAGGTCTGGCATGCTACTTTTAGTTCCAAAGACTTGGGAGGCTGATGGATCAGTGTTTGCACCTCCTTGGTCCCCCTTGAGGTGTTCAGATGGATAGATTTGCTTATCCTTTGCAAAATTTGGGCAGATCGAGCAAAATCCCTAAATCTGCCTTGCCATGACAATTTGCAGCAAGGCATATTGGCATGGTCATATCTCATGACTTAAGTGGAGTTCCATGGAGTTCTTGGCCATTTTGGAAAGCCCTCATATGATACAACATATGGGTGATCATAGTTCATCTTGATACTTTTTGGATCCATGTGAAAAATCCCCCTACTTTTGGAAAAAATGCAAGACAGATTCTGACTTAGTGAAAATTTCACTAAGTGTTGGAAAAAGTGACATTTCATGTTTTCAGCCATTTTGATCACTCCATAACTCAAAATCCATGATGAATTGGAATGAGGTGTGTTTGAAGCTTTTATAGAGGGCCATGAGAGCTACAAATCCAGCTTTGAATGGGGAAAAATGACATTGTGGTTTAGGAGTTATGATCCTCCAAAGTTGGTACCCTAGCCACTTTGTTCCATAACTTAGAAAATTCCCAAGTTTTTTATGGTTACCCCTTTTACAAGTTATCCCACTTTTCTTGAGTTTTCTTGATGAATGATGATTCCAATCACACATTAACATCATTTTAGGGTCAAAGAACCATAATTGTGAAAAATCTCAAAAAGTCAAAGTTGACTTTTGTGCAAAGTTGACTTTTTGTCAGATGAATTCCAAATTGTGCAATCCTCTATGAAATCAAGTCCTTGACCTAAATAAAACTTGATGGACATGTTCCATGGGTGTTATAGGGTGTATTGAATAATGTCCCAAGGTTTGGGAGCATGTCTGGATGAAAAGTCAAAGGCACAGTTGACTTTTTCCTTAAAACCCTAATTGTGGCTCTGATGAATTTGAAACTTGTTGATCAAGCCTTTTGGATTAATCCATTATTGCAAATGGATCAATGTAGTATGTTAGAGACCCTCAAATACTCTCTTGAGGTCTTGGCTCATGTTTTGTCCCAAAAGTCAACTTAGGGGTGAATTAGGTCAAGAAACCCTAATTCCTGATTTTTTTGATGAATGCATCCCCTGAAGAAAAATTGACTTGATGATTAGGTTCATGATGTCCCTTGGAGCATCTTAGGTTGTGCTTTGAAGCCTTGGCTCATGTCTAGAGGAAAATTTCCATCTGGAGGCCTTGGTCGATCGAAACCCTAATTTGGTGATACTGGCGATTTTGAGGCTTAATCCACTTGGAATGTTGCAACATTGTGCTTAATCCTTGATGTGGGAGTCCTCTTGATCCTTTGTGGATGTTTGAGAGGTTTAGACAAGTTGAAGATCATGTCACTCCTTGATTGATCTTTTGTATAAAGGCTCTGAAAAGGCTTGAAACCCTAAGTTTGTTTACAGTGGATGCTCACCCATCTTTGGGGAGACTAATGAGGTATGATGGCACATCCATATTGTGATGATGATTTGCACAATGATGGGGGAATCTTAGTGGTCAAAATTTGGGGTATGACAGGAAGCTGTGCACGGTTAGTCTTCTTTCATCTCTTTTAAATAAACGTCATATATATAACTATATTGTGGGAAGTTGCGCACCGTTAGTCTTCTTTCATACCCTTTTTATACTTGTCATATATCAACTATATATATACTAGTATAGTTATTTAGAGTTTTCCCCGGCAACTAGGTCTAGAACAAGGTAAAGCCCTGTTGGTCACTCTTAAATACAAACAAAACTAGATCCCCATAGGATTCCAGATACAGTCTTACCTTCTCTTGAGCTTAAACAATACGGAACAAAGAGAAAGGCAGTATTCTTCGTGAACCTTTTCTTAGACTGTCACCCCTAGAAATTGTCAAAGAAATTCTACTCCCCGGAGTTGATCTATTCTCGGTGAATAGCATCTCTTGAGTTTCTTCAAATCAAAGAACTTTCACTAAATAATCTATTCTCGGTAAATAGCATTTCTTGAACTTTTCTTGGTTTGGGACCCACGAGCTTCCTACAAGCATCCCCGCCTCCTCTTGGGCTTTGTACAAGGACCCTCCGGCTTCTTAGAAGTTCTCATGCCTTCTCTTGGGCTTAATACAAGGACCCTGATGACCTCTTAAAGGTATAAGACACAACTTAGTCATCATTTGCTAGAGCCGTCTTTCCAGTGTCAAAACTCGGACTTAGGGTTGATTCTCATCACTTAATACCCGTGCCTCCCCTTGGGCATCATACAAAAGATAAAACTCTTCCATACCAGCAGACTTGGACAGTCTAAATCCCCTCTTGAGTCTTAAAGACATTCTCAAGTTCCTTACAAACATAGGAGAAATCTCGGTCATTCTGGATAATTCTCCAGCGGAGCTAAAACCCAGTCTCTCTCCTAAAAGTCCCTAACCAAGGTCAGTTTATAATTCAATAACACTATAAGAACCTCAAGGCCTCTGATACCTCAACTCTTCTGTAATCCTCAGCAATAGTTGATTCCCCACTTGGACCTGCATAGGGATCTCAATAATCCCCAGCAGAAAGATAACCTCCTCTTAGGCTTTGTATAATGATCTGTCCTGAACACAGTCAACCTCCTCTTGAGATTTGTACAATGATTATCCTCAGCGGAGCTAGGCTTTTCAGACTCTCTTGTTGAGTCCATCACTTTTCATGACTCTCTTGTTGAGTCAAGACTCTCTTGTTGAGTCAATCACCTTCGCAGACTCTCTTGTTGAGTTAATATTTTCAGCCTCAATCTTGGGCTTTGTACAAGACAGATAAAAACACTCTCTTGTTGAGTTAAACCCTTTTAGCCTCAATCTTGGGCTTTGTACAAGACATAAATCTTCATCTCTTAAGCTTGGGACAAATATATTCCCAAGCAGAGTCATTCCCTCTCAGCCTTCTTTTAGGCTTTAAGGAATAATACTCTCCAACAAGAGTCAAACCTTTAGCCTCAATCTTGGGCTTTGTACAAGACAGATAGAACCTTTTCCCCGGAAAAGTCAAACTTTTAGCCTCCTATTAGGCTTTGTATAAGGATATCCCCAAGGAGTCAGTCTCTTTTTTACCTCAATCTTGGTCTTTGTACAAGACACCTATATATGCACTCTCTTGTTGAGTCGGTCTTATCCAGCCTCCTCTCAGGCTTTGGATAAAGACTTCCCCAGTGGAGTCAATCAACCTCTTAGCTTTAACCTTGGGCTTCAATCAAGGCACACAAAAACCAATAAAATCCAATCCCTCTTTAGAGATGACAAGTTCTCTCTCAGTTGAACCTTTAGCTTCAATCTTGGGCTTTGAACAAGACACAAATACTCAACCTTTTAGCTTAAATCTTTGGCTTTGAACAAGACACCAAAACATCTTTTTCCTCCCTTAGAATAGGAGGAACTACGATTGCTCTGATTTCCCTGTTTCATTTAAACGGGAATACGTAGGCATAAGATTGCGAAATCTTAGCGAGCATACTAAACAAAAACTCTAGGTCAAGTACCTTCACACCAATCAAAATTTAGGTCTAGTACCTTACCAAAAACATCGGGAAAACCCCGAACATCAACAAAAACTCACTCACTCATTCATACTTCCCAAGAAACTTTCCCAACCCATTAACAGATAAACACCATCAAGTATAAAGCGAAACCTAAAGCTAATATCCTGTGGATAACCACATATAGGATGGGTAATTGACAACTCCCCATTAAATAACCTGACCCCAGCCCCCCAATCTCTTTAAAAGCCTTTGTTCAGTTAAACATTCGTGTGCAAGGTTAGTTTTAGATAGCTTCCCTTTCCCTTTCAGCTTCACGGGATAAATAAGAAATCAGAAAGTAGCACCCCCTCCTCCTCATTGAGGTGAGGAAAACCCAGCGATAAGGTGATCGCGTCACCGACAAAAATCACTCGGTACAGTAAAATGGCGACTCTGCTGGGGAGTCATTGTCTGTTAGGACTAGGATTATAGCTCTTAAGAGGTCTAGGATGTTAGTTTTAGGATAAATATATATATATATATATATATATATATATATATATATATATATATATATATATATATATATATATATATATATCGCTTTTCCTAATTGGTATCAGTGTTTATTTTTCTGCTAATGGGACTGCGGGTGATGCCGCATCTGGAAAGTTTGAGTGACACCTAAGATAAGTGATGACACTAGACGGGTAATCTTACAGGGAGTGACACCCAAATAAGAGGCCCCGGTCGACCATCGAATCAGTGGAGACCCCCTTTGCGGATTCAATGCCTATACGACTTCAGTTGTTGAAAGCAGATTGTTCGATTGTGGTCGTCCATGAAACTGAGGATTTAGTAGGCTAAGACCATGTTACTATTTTGTTGTGCGGAAGCTATTGGAAATAGTTGTCACGCGATACTACCCTCATTTAAGATTACTCTAAGATACCGCAGCTCGCTCGGGTGAACCAGCCTGCTGTTGTTATCCCAAGAGGGGTCAATGATTTTGAGGACAGGTACAAAAAATCACCAATACAACCTTTGGGGATGGGTAGAGCCATGACTTCATGACACTGAACCTTTGACCCCATGTTTTTTCTATGTTTTTATGTGCTGCATTCATGCATTCATTTCATTAAAAAACTTTAAACAAAGAAAAATCTTCTCTTCTAGTCTCTCTTTTTCAAATTAAACTAAGATAATGATTGCAAATATTAGAAAAGAGATTGCGCTATGGATTTTGGTAGAAGGAAGATTCACAAGTACACCTTCAAGGTTCCAAAACTAGAGGATTTGAGAGGGTTGGCAAGGATGATCAACAACCCTGATGCTTCCAGAGCTAAATACGGAGGACTGTTGTCTCTGTTAAGGGTCCATGTAATTGAAGGAATCCTGGCTATGCTCATTCAGTTCTACGATCTGGTTTATCACTGTTTCACATTCCCAGATTATCAACTAGCACCAACGCTGGAGGAGTACTCTCACCTGACTGATTTACTCATCACTGACCAAGCTCCCTTTTCTGGACTGGAAGAATTTCCAAAGGATCAAACCATTGCAAGAGCAATCTACTTGGACGAGTCAGAAGTCAGGACTCACATGACCACTAAGGGTGGAATCCAAGGTTTGCCAGCCAAGTTTTTGATGAAGAAGGCTCTGTACTTTGCTAGTATAGGGAACGTGACTGCTTTCGAAAGCGTCTTTGTTTTGCTCACTTACGGGTTATTTCTGTTTCCCAACATTGATGACTTTGTTGATATCAATGCCATTAAGATTTTTCTGATTAGAAACCCTGTACCGACCTTGCTCGCAGATGCTTATCATTCTGTACACTTAAGGAATTTGTACAGCGGAGGAATGATCACATGTTGTGTACCCCTGCTATACAAATGGTTCACTTCCCATTTACCTAAGTCTGCTGCATTTTGGGATCATAAGAGTACTTTGCGTTGGTCGCAGAGAATTATGTCTCTTACCAACTTTGACATCGATTGGTATAATCGGATCTATGACGGGATAAGAATCATTGACCGTTGTGGAAACTTCCCTAATGTACCCCTCATAGGAATTAAAGGAGGAATTAATTATCATCCAGTTTTAGTTCGTCGTCAATTTGGATACCCGATGAGACATGTCCCGCGTAATGTTCATCTGGAAGGTCTTTTCTTCAAGGAAGGAGAAAATGATAGGGCACTAAAGATAGAAATAGTGCAGGCCTGGAAACATGTTCACAGGAAAGGAAGAGAGTCTCTAGGAAAACCAGACTGTGTCTCTGTGGAACCTTACCTCCACTGGGTACAAACTAGAGCTCTCAAACTGAGGATGCCTTACCCTTGTCAGGAAGTTCTTCCGTTAAAGGAATCTGTCCTTTATTTTATTTCTGATACGGAAAAACTTCAGGTTACTCTCAACAAAGTTCAATAGGAGAAGAAATCTTGGAAGAACAAATATTGTATTCTCAGTGTGGAGTGTAACAAAATACAACAAATGTTAAAAGAAAAAGATGCTCTGATCGAGATCTTAGAGCAACATGCTGTAGAAAATCAAGATGACCAAAGGAATTTGCTCGCTCCTTTCACTTGGCAAAGGAATGACAACCCGACAATGGCTCAAGAACCCCGGTCAAAGAAGAGGAAAGTACCAGAACCAGCACCTGAACCCTCCTCCGAGAGGACTCAGGATCCATAAGTTTAGACATTTCCTTTTACATCACTTTGTAAATTACTGTATTTCCATTTCCGCAATCTTTGAATTCAATAAAACGGGGTTTTCCTCACTGTTTGATATTTGCAATCTAATTGTTGAAGTTTCTTTTGATTAAACAAAAAAATAATTAATATAAATCATTGCATATCATTCATCATTCTCACATAAAGCATTCTTCTTACCTACAAATCTCACGTTTGTGTCTCGATTCTAGAGTCAAACTGTCTCATTCGTACAATACTCGGGCCAGTCAACAAAAGAAAATGGATAATCTCGAGGAAGAGAACAGAGAGTTGAGAGAAGAACTCGACGCTCTGAAAGAAGATCTGAGGAAGCTTTATAATGACATGCAAGCTCTGGCAGTAACTCAGATACAAAGGACTGTGATCTCAGAGATCACATCGACGCCATAGTGGAAAGGCCTAATCCTCGGTATAACATGCCTAAAGATCGTCCCTGCGGCATGCCTATTAACTATATCCCGGAAGGATATATTCCGCCGATCACGGAAGATCCGGAAACTGCATCAGGAGCCGCTGGGCCACTATTTCCAAGATAGTTTAACCGGTGCCGCGTTCAAATGGTACATGGGTTTGAACTTCACTAAGATCGTAACTTTCAGAGATCTTGGCGCTGCCTTCGTTCAACAATATAAGTATAACCTGGACATGGCACCGGACAGAGATCAACTCAGAGCTATGTCGCAGAAGGATAAGGAAACCTTCAAGGAGTATGCTCAGAGATGGCGTGAAATTGCCGCCCAGATTTGTCCATCTCTTGAGGAAAAAGAGATGACAAAGATCTTCTGTAAAAATTTGAGCTCATTTTACTACGACAGAATGGTCGCCAGTGCGCCCAGTGATTTCACTGAGATAGTAGGCATGGGAGTTCGTCTTGAAGAAGCAGTTCGAGAAGGACGTATGGTTAAAGATGTCGGACCATCACGAAGTACCAAAAGATACGGTAGTGCTCTCCCTAAGAAAAAAGAGCAAGATATTGCAAATATCTCTCTCGGTAACTCCTGCTATCAACCCTGCGCCTGTTCCTACGTGATCAACCTCAGGTTGCTCAGAGCCAACCGTATCAACAACAATATCAGCAAAGGACACAAAAGCCTCTTCCACAGGCTCGTCCTCCGTACAATAACAACTGTACAACGCGACCACCAGGGTTCGACCCTATACCAATGTTGTAGGCAAAATTGTTTCCACTACCACTGGCCAAAGGGCACGTCCAAACCAGGGCTCCTCTAACAGTACTAGAAAATCCGCCTTTTTGGTTCAAAGCGGATCAGACTTGCCCTTATCATCAAGGAGGACCAGGGCATAACATAGAAAACTATCTCAGTTTCAAATCTGATGTGCAGAAGCTTGTTAGGAACGGGGTCTTATCCTTCAAGGATACAAATCCAAACATTCAGACGAACTCGTTGCCTCAACACGAGAAAGTTGCGGTAAATTTGATAGAATAAGAGTCTAAGCACAGTTATCAAATTCACGATGTACTCTTATTGAAAACCAACCTGGTCAAGATGCATTGCAGACAGAGCAGATACGGTCACATACCATCTCATAATTATCACCGGTGTGAGATCTGCTCTAAAAATAATCAAGGGTGTTCTGTGGTGCAATCAACTCTACAAGAACAGATGGATCTCGGATGATTCCAGGATCACCGAATTCATGAGGTCAACATGACTTATATGAATTCCAACATAATTCAAAACCACTACATCCGTGCGATGAATGTCAACTTGGTGGCAATGCACTCAAGGCAAAGCCAACATCATGATCTGCCACGGCACGATTACGATTCCTGTCTGACATGCTCGGTAAATAATCAGGGATGCTCTTTTATACAAGAGGCCCTCTAGTGTCAGATGGATCTTGGGTGGATTCAGGATTACCGCGATAGAAGTCAGTATGAAGTGAATATGATTCAAATCTTTGATATTCGCTTGATGAATACTAGCTTGGTGGAGTTACATGCTACACAAGTCCAGCTCGGTTTTCTGACTTCGCACGACTATCAGAACTGTAAAGTGTGTCGTGAGAGTGACCAAGGATGTGCACTCGTTCAAAGGACACTTCAACACTTATTAAACCACTGGTGGCTTCCGATCTATCTAGACGAAGACACACAACAAGTCAGCATGACTAACGGGAACCCTACTAGGCATCAAAGCCAGGACGTTCGATCCATGGAAACAGACCTAGTAAGGTTACACTGCATACAAAGCGGATGTGTCCGGGTGCCACCACACAACTATAAGCGTTGTAGAGTTTGCTCAGAGAATAATCAAGGATGCTACCTTGTGCGAGCAGCCCTTCAAAGTCAGTTGGACCACAAAGAGATTCAACCATGGTCGAGTTCTAGTTCAACATCAGACTATCATCCTAATCAAGGCAAAGATGTTGTCTTAATCCCTAAGCAAGAAATGGCCAACGATGTGTGTGCCATAATCCCTCTACTCCATGAATCAAGAGTTCCTCTTGATGATGGAAGGATTCTCAACCTCAAACTAATTGAGGCCAGCTACGATGTTCAGAAAAGTCAGAAGGCTCCTATAGTTATTTATCTGCCGGGACCAGTACCGTATAAATCCGATAAGGTTCTCCCTTACAAATACGGTGCGACAACCATTGAGAATGGAAAGGAAGTTCCATTACCCTCCATCGTGAATATTGCAGACATCAGTCAAGTAACTCAGAGCGGACAATTCTTCAACCGAGGAGTTGGAGAACCTACCAGAGAAAAGAAACCCCAAACGGAAGATCCTGATCTACCCGTCGGTCAATCGTGTGATCCCGACCTTTCAAAGAACAATGATGAGATGTTGAAGCTCATCCAAAAGAGTTAATACAACATTGTTGATCAATTGTTGCAAACTCCTTCAAAAATTTCAGTGCTATCTCTTTTGCTCAGTTTCGAAGCTCACAGGGAGGCTCTACAAAAGTCTTAGAGCAATCCTTTGTGGAACAAGATGTAACAATAAGACAATTCGATAGCATCATCACCAAGATCGCTTCCTACAACAACTTGGGATTCAGTGATGAGGAACTGCCGGAAGAGGGCCCAAATCATAACATGGCACTCAATATTACAGTCAACTGCCAGCACGATGCTTTAGCCAGCATACTGGTAGATACCAGATCAACTCTAAATGTTATGTCGAAGTCCACTCTAATGCGACTATCATTTAAAGGATCTCCGATGAGAGGCAGTGAGGTCATCGTCAAAGCATTTGACAGACCCCGAAAAATGGTTATCGGTGAAGTCGACCTTCCCATAACTATCGGTCCTCACACTTTCCAAGTCACTTTCCAGGTCATGGACATCCGGGCAGCATACAGCTGTTTGTTAGGAAGACCTTGGATACACGAGGCTGGGGCAGTCACTTCGACACTTAACCAGAAGTTGAAGTTCGTCAAAAACGACCAACTAGTCATAGTCTGTGGAGAGCAAGCCTTGATCGTGAGTAACTTATCGTCATCCACTTATGTAGAACCAGAGGAGGTTATTGGAACCCAGTTCCAAGCACTTTCGGTGAGCAATGACAATCAATCAGAAAGAGGACCATCGATTTCCTCGTACAAAGATGCTCTCAAAGTGATCAAAAGTAATAATGCAAAAGGATGGGGACATCTTGTCATTCCTACTGATAAAAAGACAAAGAAGGGTCTTGGTTTTTCCTCAACCTGTACCCAGACTGCTACTAACGATGAAAGTCTTCGTCCCATTCAGAACTTCTTCCATAGTGGAGGTTTCCTTCACCCAGTGTCTCAAGAAGTCCATACCATCAACGAGGGTGATTCCTCTGACACAAAGGAAGAATGGAAGTCCTATCTTAATGAGGACGGTTATATGTCTCAAGAAGAGGTGCCTACGCCACTTTGCTATCCCACATAAAGTTCGAGATTTATACCAAGGTCAGATGTCAAGATGATATACGGAGATTGTGATCCGGAAGGATGCCATGATCCACCAAATTCATTAGAGGAAGACACTCTGATGAAAGACAACTTTGACCATGACTATTGTGGCCCGATGGATGGCCTGTCTATGTGGCAGCCGTACCCAAGAGACTCGGGGCAAGAGAGTCCGCCTAACGATGCATATCAGTTAAGCATCATTGAAAAGAATACCTGCGTCCCCACCGAATCATGGGATCATTACTCAGGGCATTCAGAAAATATCCAGTACGATGATGAATTTGCAAAGATTGTAGGACAACAGTTCCTTAACTATGCTTTTCCTGAGGTCAACGTCATCGAAAGGGATGACTCCTCCAGTTCCAAAGAAGTATGGGACACTTTAGGACAACCAAGTGGTAAATACGACTTCATGGTCAAGTACACCGCTCCTGAAAGCTCTCGTATCAGGCTCGAAGACATCCAACCAACTGGATGGGGAGATTTACCCGAGAGTACAAGTACTATGCAAAATATAGCTGAAGAATCCTCCTACGACAACTCTGCCTGGGAGACAGATTCCAATGATCCTGCTCCACCAGAAATCAGCGTCATTTCTGAAAACAAGCCGAGAAAGAAGGTACCAAACTTTGTGATTCACCGAGGAGTTCGCTACCAATGGGTTGCAGTCAACGTTCCGAAAGTCGTTCATAAGTCGAAGTAATTGCCGTCTTTACATTAACCTTTCACCCTGCTCAGGTGAAACGGATGTTTTGATAGGGCCCACTTTCTCTAAATTTACCTCTTCGCTTTGCTCAAAGCGACGGAGTTTTGTTTTATAGGGCTGTAGTTTCAGGAATCGACCAAATCATAAATAAAATAACTTCGTTTTGTAATTTCCGCATTTATTGCTATCTTCTCTTTTCGCTTTTTCAGAAAATGGTAATCCTAAAAAACAACTCAAATAATAAAAACAAGCATTTTTCAGAAAGTACACTGCACACACTCTTGCATTCTCTCTATCTCTTCTAAAAACAATCATCCCGTCGTGCAGATTGCTTATTTTAAACCCCATTGAAACATACGATCCAATGTCTTCTCCCAACTTTGAATTTCTGGTATTTGAGGCTGAAGAAGAAAATGACGAAGAAATTCCAGAAGAGATCTCCCGATTACTCAGACAAGAGGAAAGGTCCATTGAACCTCATAAAGAGCCATTGGAAACGGTCAACTTTGGTTCAGAAGAAGAGAGAAAAGAAGTCAAGATTGGAGCATTGCTCAGTTCTACTATCAAAGAAAGTTTGATAAAGCTTATTAAAGAATTTCCCGATGTATTCGCTTGGTCCTATCAGGACTTGCCAGGGTTGGATACCAGCATCGTGGAGCATCATTTACCGTTAATATCAGAATGTCCGCCAGTAAAACAAAGGCTGAGGCGGACTCATCCAGACATGGCCATCAAAATCAAAGAGGAAGTACAGAAACAGATTGACGCAGGATTCCTCGCCACATCAGAATATCCTCAATGGCTAGCCAACATAGTACCAGTTCCGAAAATGCATGGAAAGGTCAGAATGTGTGTAGACTACAGGGATCTGAACAAAGCCAGTCCAAAGGATGACTTTCCCCTACCGCACATAGACATACTGGTAAACAGTACAACAAAGTTCAAAGTATTCTCCTTCATAGATGGATTCTCGGGCTATAATCAAATCAAAATGGCGCCGAAAGACATGGAGAAAACTTCGTTCATTACCCCATGGGGTACCTTTTGTTACAAGGTAATGTCGTTCGGTTTAAAGAACGCTGGGGCAACCTATCAAAGGGCCATGACTACTCTGTTTCATGACATGATACACAAATAAACCGAAGTGTATGTCGATGATATAGTTGCCAAATCTAAGACAGAAGAGGAGCATGTGACCCACCTGTCACAACATCAATATCTGCAGTATGAACAAGATAATAAAAGCACTGAATATCACACAAGGATTGTTCACCCAGTTCGGTTCAACAACCTACATCTGGGGGCATACCAAGCCAGGAAGGAAGTCCACTATTAGTAGTATCAAATTACAGACTCAACAAACCAGTTGACAATCTACCTAATTTAATCACTACCCAATGACCCTTCTATCTAAGTCCACCCTAGATAAGAGACTCCATCTCACTCCCACTCATCGCAATGATGTCTAGCAGTCAACATCTCCGCCACTGCATCAACAACTTGATTTCCAACAGTTCTTCAATCACATAGAAGACACACTCATATGACACATCTTGGAGTTGCTTCAAAGCTTCCTCCAAGAACAATACAAAACTCATTACCTACAAGTTTCTGAGTTTGAACACAATGACCATCTCATAACCCGAGTGGTTCACTTAGACAAAGCCCTAATGATCTACATCTTTGACCCGTCCCTATTCTAGATTACAAGCATTCTATTTATAACTTTTTCCCAACTGGATTTGGGCCTTCAAATCTTCTGCACCAAATCTGCAACAGATTCTGCTCCTCAATAGATCTTCAATTAAATCTTCATAATTAACTCTGATTATTCTCCATATCTTTTTGCATTAAATTAGCAACAAACTAATCTTCTTCATTAATGATTGCACCAAGAAATTCGCATCCAATCTAACTAACAGATCTCCTTAAATCAACCTAATGCGCGCAGCCCTAAAAACATCACTACCTGATGTTTTAATGTTCTGGTATAGTGATGTCAAGACATCACATGTGACGTCACTCTTTAGAACTTTAACTCTTCAATACCTTAACTACTTTCACAAAACCAGAATGTTAACCAAACATAACAATAATGTTAGAAGCTCATGTTGAAACATCAACCATGACATTAACATTATTTTACCAAAATTTCAGCCAATCACAAGAACTAACAATCTCCCCCTTTGGCTAATTTTGGCTAAAACCTATATATAAACATTACAGCAGCAATTACAACCATATACTACTGATAGTAGTCATCAGCAACTACTGAATCTAACAGTAACCAACAGTGGCTACTGTGTACAGCAACCATGGAGAATCATCTTCTTGGGAAATTTTGAATGATGTTAGGACATCATGTTTGACATAACATCACCACAGCACAACAACTTCAGGCAGCACATTAGGACCTAAGAAGTAGAACGTCCTGAAGTCATTTGGTGCACATGAGGAAGAAGATATATGACACTCCCCCTTAATACAGCACATTTCTTTTTCCTTCCAGGACATACCCAGAACAAATGTAGAAGACTCCTCCAGAAAAGAAATGTCTGTCTATACATAAAAGACCAATGGTGGCATAAGAGAATTCTGCACACCTTCTTTGATCAGACACGGGGTTTAATCTGTGGCATAAGATGAAACTTAAGAAGTGCCATGCTGCCAACCCAGGTAACTCAGAACACAAGTCACAAATGTGTTCATAACTCAGGACACAAGTCACAAAGACTCAACATCAACCTAAGGTTAGGACATCCTCTTTGACATCTCTGAACCACATCTGAAACTGCAGACTCCAGACATAGCATCTGTGCAAACCATTTCGCAAAACCCTTTCCTTTCTCCCCCTTTTTAGCCACAAATTGGCAAAGGAAGCCCTCACAGAACCAGATCCAAGTAGTGCTCACCCAAAAATGAACAAACACCATAAGACTTATCAAACAAGAACACACACTGGCTGAAGGAGCAAAGAAAAACCTCTATAAATAGCTGACCAGTTACTTTGGAATTAACGAGCCTTGAATAGTCAAAGTTCTTGGTCATAGAAACGCTATTTTAGGAACTAAAAACTCCATCCAAATTCAATGTCTACCACCCAAAACAGTCTTGACCGCCTTTATTGCCTCTAACTGATTCTTACCATAAATTGTGCCAAAACAGTTCCATGCATAGTCGAAGACACGTGTATCACCTTATCCTTACACCACCGTCCAGAATAGATCCTTGTTTGGCTCAAGAAAAACATGTCCTGTACCATGTTCTGACATCTTATCACTCAATGTCTGCTTGCTCACAACATTATCAAACCAAGACTTTCACAGAAGATAATACATTCCAAAACAATAAAATTGTCTTCAGACTTGTGCACACCTGATTCAAATACTTAACTTCACATGCCTAGTGCCAACCAACAGCCTAATGTCATAACATGTTATCTGACATTATATCCTCATAAGAGACAGCCAGTCTCCATAAGCTTGAACATCATGCAAGCTTCACAATATATGCACCTATGCAGCAAGATCCATAGACACGTACTCCCCCTGTCATGGTTAACTAATGCTCTAGATGGAGATAAACATTCAAGCACACTTGCTGAGCCCATTCATTTTGGTACCACTGTCCTTTATGACCATAAATAGCGGTCACTCACATATGAAGTCATAATTAGGCTATTCATAAGGATCACCAACCTCCTTCAAACAAACAGTTAGATAAAGATCAAAGTCACCTATATCACCCATCTCTCCAAAGGCAGTCATTTTCTATCATACTCTTCATCTTCAGACTTCCAATCACTCAATACCTGATCTACTTCAGTCTTCTCTACAATCTCCATCCAAGGTAGACCTTCTACTTCATCATTCTCCCGTATGACTATGTAGACGCTCCTTAGGCATACTGTAGGCACCAAGCTCCTGAACCAGAGCAAAATCATCCTTCACCAAGGATATTCAACCAGATACTGTCCCAACCTAAGTTAGAACATTTGCCACACACCAAGATATCATCACCATGATTCTTGATATGCTCCACCAACTGGACTTACTATTGCACAGTAATCCAAAAAACTAGAGAATTAAACTCTCATCCACCTTTAAGAAGAATAATCTCCTTGAGTCTTCAACTCATCACCCTTCTGCCCAAGAGTAACTTATTCCAAGACAATCCTCAATAATAACCAGCTGCCACACTCTGATTATCTTGATTCTTCGAATCCACTTCTGAGATCAACCAAATGCCACAGTTTGATCACCTCATTCATGAATCCTCACATTTGTCAGAACTTTCACAAAGATATCTTGATCCATAAAGGAAACTTGATCTTCAAGTCACATGATCCACTTGCTCAAAAGCAAACACACTTAGACTCCCTAAGCCATGGTCATGTAACATCTTCTCCTTCCTGCAGCTCCCGCAAACTGCCATGAGAATGATCTTTTTGAAGCATCCATAACTTCCATTACTGTAGATCACTTCTATCTTAAGCTGATGTGCCACATCACCAGCTGAGACTTCTGATGTTAAGCTAGATGTCAAAGCATTATGATATCCAACTGTTGAATTCAGCTCTTCCTTCTGCCACTTAGAAGAACCTCCTCCCTTTGCAGAACCAGATTTCCATGCTCTCATAGACATGATTCAACAATCAGGTTTGAGTAAACAACCTCCATCCTGCTTAGAAGCTCCAAAGACTTCAAACCTACCACATCTGAATCTTCAGAAAATAAGCAGTCCAAGACTACCCCATAACTATACCAAATAATGCCACTTCTAAATGCACTATAGAACACACAGAGTTTTCACACACCACGAAGAGAAATAAACCGCTTCATAGAGTCCTGCACTTTTACATCAGACATATACACAGTCTCCCGTCAATGTATTTTGTCATTAGTCAAAAGCAGACAAATACTCAACTCCTGTCAAGGTAATCTTCTCACGCAACCGGCATCTGCTGATTCTTCTTCAAAACAAATCATCATGACAACCATTCATACCACAAATTCCTTCCAGGTTACGTCAGTGTCTTGATCTTTTACTCCACCCTGAGCAAAGAACAGAAATGATGTTTCAACATCAGTTCTGACATTAGTCTGAATCACGTTATACAACTGCTATGGCTTTGGAAACAACACCCACACATATCTCTTGTAGGGAACACACGAGAACAAATCAATATCTGATCAACTCATGCAGCGACTTGCACAACAACTCTTCCAGAAGCTTCTTCTTATAAGCTCAAGGTTCAGACCTTTTGTCTAACTCAAGAGTGATAACTGCCATCCTACCATAGGCAATCTCCTACTTCCAATCCTTCAAGCCACAAAACTAAAAGAGCTCATGCAAACACCAATTGACCACAGGCTGATTTATACTGCTACTGCACACCCATTCTTGGATGCATTTCCCTTTTCTTCAACCAGATCTAACTGAAATGCTATGACATTATGAACAGCATCTCAAAAATTGTTCAACTTCATAGCTTCAGTGATCCTTCAAAACAGCTACAATCTAATAGGTCTTTGACTCAGCATTTACCATAAACTGCTGATGTGTAGCGCGATGCCGAGACATTAGAATTGACATATTAAGCTCAACATGTATCTTATCATAACCAGGAAGATCCTCCTAATTAGGTCACCACAATTAAGCTTAAGAGATAACTTATCAAGATCTTCACTCCCGCATGAAAGATTTGACAGTGATACTCTTTTGCTTTGGCTCCACCCTATTCTTTCACCATCAAGAAAATTGATAAAGAAGGAATCAATGTTCTGGACAGATTGGTCTTCAATGCCTGATTTAAAATATATTCTTCTGAAACTTCCATGTCATACAGTCTTTAATAAGATCCATTCACCTTTTGATCACTTCTTTCCCAAAACAAAGATATGAGATAATCCGCATGTATCTTTGGCATTTTTAACCAAACGGTTGAAGTTGTCTTGTATAAACTGCAACATCATAGAATATCCTACTGAGGAGACCAAATCCTAATGTCTTTCCAAGAGAATACCTTCCTAGAATCTCACCACCAGAGATACAAGAACCAACCAGGGTTACATCAGATACCATGCAGCGGAACACACAACAACTCCTCAACAACCTTCAGGCACTACTCAATAATCCTTGCACACCATCACCATAAACCAGGTGCCAACAAATCAAACTCAGACAGGTCCTTCACTTCAAGGGATCATACAAACAACTATAAGAACTGAACAAGTCCAAACTCAACAAAACTATCTTCCTTGCTCATGAACCAGAAAGTATCTTCCCTAGATCTCATCCAGAAACAGACAGGATGCCTGCTCTGATACCAATTGAAATTCTGGTATTAGATATGTGATGTTAAGTGTGATGTCACAACATCAATATCTGCAGTATGAACAAGATAATAAAAGCACTGAATATCACACAAGGATTGTTCACCCAGTTCGATTCAATAACCTACATCTGGGGGCATACCAAGCCAGGAAGGAAGTCCACTATTAGTAGTATCAAATTACAGACTCAACAAACCAGTTGACAATCTACCTAATTTAATCACTACCCAATGACCCTTCTATCTAAGTCCACCCTAGATAAGAGACTTCATCTCACTCCCACTCATCACAATGATGTCTAGCAGTCAACATCTCCGCCACTGCATCAACAGCTTGATTTCCAACAGTTCTTCAATCACATAGAAGACACACTCATATGACACATCTTGGAGTTGCTTCAAATCTTCCTCCAAGAACAATACAAAACTCATTACCTACAGGTTTCTGAGTTTGAACATAGTGATCATCTCACAACCCGAGTGGTTCACTTAGACAAAGCCCTAATGATCTACATCTTGGACCCGTCCCTATTCTAGATTACAAGCATTCTATTTATAACTTTTTCCCAACTGGATTTGAGCCTTCAAATCTTCTGCACCAAATCTACAACAGATTCTGCTCCTCAATAGATCTTCAATTAAATCTTCATAATTAACTCTGATTATTCTCCATATCTTTTTGCATTAAATTAGCAACAAACTAATCTTCTTCATTAATGATTGCACCAAGAAATTCGCATCCAATCTAACTAACAGATCTCCTTAAATCAACCTAATGTGCGCAGCCCTAAAAACATCACAACCTGATGTTTTAATGTTCTGGTATAGTGATGTCATGATATGGTATGTGACATCACTCTTCAGCACTTTAACTCTTCAACACCTTAACTACTTTCACAAAACCAGAATGTTAACCAAACATAACAATAATGTTAGAAGCTCATGTTGAAACATCAACCATGACATTAACATTGTTTTACCAAAATTTCAGCCAATCACAAGAACTAACAATTGCGATGAACCGCTACCCAGTGAAGGGCCAGAACCAGGTTCCCAATGGGGACTAATCTTTTACGGAGCTGTCAACCATTATGGAAATGGAATTGGGACAATTATCATAACACCTCAGGGTACCCACATTCCTTTCACCACCCGACTGACATTCAAGTGTACAAACAACAAGGCCAAATACGAAGCTTGTATCATGGGTCTCGAAGAAGCGATCGACTTAAGGGTCAAGAACTTGGATGTATATGGCGACTCAACCCTGGTTATCAATCATATCAAAGGAGATTGGAACACATACCAATTAGGACTGATTCCTTACAAAGATTACGTGAGAAGGTTGTTTCCCTTCTTCAACAAAATCGAGTTTCATCACATCCCTCGGGAAGAGAATCACATGGCTGATGCATTAGCCACTCTCTCTTCCGTGATTAGTGTAGGTCAATGGAACGACAAACCTAAGATCGACATAATGCGCCTTGAACGGCCCGCTTACATCTTCGCAATTGAAGCAGTCATAGACGACAAACCTTGGTATCACGATATCAAATGCTTCCTTCAAAAACAAGAGTACCCACCTGGGGCATCCAGAAAAGACAGAAAAACCCTCAGAAGGCTAGCAGGGAGCTTCTTTCTAAGATCGTTCAAAAGATGGTTATAACCTACAAAGACTGGCACGAAATGCTTCCCTTTGCTCTTCACGGTTATCGTACATCTGTCTGCACTTCAACAGGGGCAACCCCTTTCTCTCTAGTATATGGCATGGAGGCAGTACTCCCCATAGAAGTATAGATCCCATCAATCTGGGTATTGATGGAAGCTGTAACGCCCCAGTTTTGTCAGTTTTGTCATTTTATCTATTTGAGTCGTTTTTTATTATTTTATTATTATATTATATTATTTCTGACTTCTATGTGATAATGTGTTATTTTTAGTCGAGATTATATTTTATCGGGTTTTTGGATCGTTCGCGAGATATTTGAGTGTAGGGGTATTTTAGTCTTTTTGGGTGGTTAGATATTTTGATTTTTTATAAAATAGAAAAGTAGTAAGAGTAGAGAGAAAAGTAGACAGAAAAGAAAATAGAGAAGAAGAAAAGAGGAGAAGAAAAGAGAGAATTTTGGAAAAACTTGGAAATCGATCAACCGACTTTTCTATGCGTTATTTAATCGGGTAAGGGTGCGAAACTCGATTATCTTATCGTTGTGTATGATTATGTATGTGTGTTTGCATGTTGTATTGGTTTTTCGATAGTTTTTCGGTTATAGGTCGAAAACGCGTAAACGAGTAGAAATCGATGTTTTCACGGACGGAAATCGGTATAATTCGTGTTCTATGATCTCTATATGTTTATGAACCATTGCTATTAACGGTTTTGCTGCTGGAAGTGATTTGGGTGGAAAAATGAGATTTTTGGGGGTGAGGAACAGTGTACACGCAAGCAGAAAATTCTACTTCTGGTGTGAAGCGCCGGGCGGTTCGTTTTTTCGCCGGGCGGTTTTGAGAGGCGCAGAGGTTACAAGTTCCTGACTCTTTTGAGTCATTTTGGTAGAATTGGTGATGCCTGTGCTTCGTCGGGCGGTGTAGCGGCGAGGGGTGTTTCGCCAGGCGGTTTGAGTGTTTCGCCGGGCGGTGCTGAGAGTTTTCCAAATAATACTTTTCTCTAAAAATTCATAACTCTTGAACGGTATTTCCGATTTAAGTGTTCTTTATATCGTTGGAAAGCTTATAAAATGTTCTTGCTTGTGATGATAGTTTTGAGAATTGTTGGCCGATTAAATTATGTCGTAAATTTGAAATAGTGTCGTTTTGTCGACTTTTGTCGTAGTAATCATGTGTAATTGATGTATATCATGCAATATGTTATCGGTATGGATATACTCTGATTTGCGTGCTGTGTTAACATGAAAATGCATGTGCAATGTGTTGTGATGATGATGTGTGGCCTAAGAGCAAGTAATTGCGATGTATGGTAACTGTTGATATATGCATGATTATGAATGCATTTATGTGTGCATATTAAATGTCATGAATCATGATATGCATTGTTGAGACGTCCTGAGTGACGGTTTGGATTCCAGAGGGAATTCGCTATAACGTCGTGTGCCCGTTTGGGGTGTGAGCGATGATTGTAGACGATCGTGTGCCTTATACAAAGAGGTGTGAGCGATCGGGTCGTGTGCCTTATACCAAGAGGTGTGTGCGATCCATAAACGTCGTGTGCCTTATACAAAGAGGTGTGAGCGACGGGGAACATCGTATGCCCGACGGGGAGTTACATTAAGTAATGAGCGATGATTCCAGCAGAGTTCCTGAGTGAACTAGTGATGAGAAACAATGGAAGTCGGTACCGCATGTGCATATGCATAGAGTCATCGTGTTGGTCTCTTGCATTTGCATAAATAATTATGGTTTGTTTATGTGTGGAAGTGTGGATAAAATTGGTAAATTGATATATGGATATGTGTATGGTTGGTATACCTTGGTGATGGAAATATGAATTACACGTTGTGTGGTATTGTGTTTTGAATTATAGTGTGAGTTGTGGTGAGAACCGTATATATATATGTATTCCTTGTGTTATATATATAATTATGTGCAACTGTATTATGGTTGTTTTTCTCACCCTTCTGCTGTTTTATAATGCTCTATGAGGCATTGCAGATTAGAGTGGCTGGAGGTATTTTTGTGAAGCTTTGCGTCTTCATTCTTTTGTCGGTCGGCTCTGATATGTGACACCGGGTAGTTAGGGAGGCCGTTCGTGATATTTGTGTATTATGTATATATATCTTTTGGCTTGTGCATGTACAACTTGGTGTATGATAAACTTTTTATGATATATATTATATATATATATATATATATATATATATATATATATGTTATTCAGTTTTAGATTTTCCGCTTTTATTCTAAAATCTGAAATGTGGGTGTAAGGAACTGAGTTCCTCTGTAGATTGCTACCCCACTATTGTATATCTTTATGAGCAGGTGTTGTATGTATTGTTTCAATATAATGTGATTCTCCCGGTCTATGCCATGATAATTTAGATGTACTCTGACGAAATTTTGAATTTTCTTTTACCGCTTTAATTGATTGGGGGTATTAGATTGGGGGTGTTACAAAAGCTAAGCTAACAGAGGCTGAATGGTGTCAAAGTCAACACGATGAGCTGAACCTAATCGAAGAAAAACGAATAACGGCTCTATGCCATGGTCAGTTGTATCAGCAAAGGGTGAAGAAAAAATTTGACAAAAAGGTCCAACCTCGTGTCTTCAGAAAAGGAGACCTCATGCTCAAGAAGATACAATCATTTCTCACTGATTCCCGGGGCTAGTGGACTTCAAATTATGACGGCCCCTATGTGGTCAAGAAAGCCTTCTCAAGCGGCGCCTTGAGACTCCCAACCATGGATGGAGAGGAATTTTCCTACCCCACAAATATTGACGTAGTCAAGAAATACTTCGCCTAAATAAATAAATAAAAAATGTCTCGGTGGATTGAAAACCCGAAAGGGCGGTCCAGGCAAAAGTTAGAGACATGATCAAAAATCATCCCGATGGATTGGAAACCACAATGTACAATCCAGGGAAAAGTTAGGGATTCATGGCAAGTAACTACATCCAACAAAGGGCCAAATCCCCCAGCGGCAGTCATGCCATCCATCAGAAAACTCCAGTCAAGGTCATCTTTGACAGAAGCTCAGGATGCCCAGAATTCAAAGTTGGTAGAAGGATAGCGATCGTTATGTTTCAATGTATCCCTTTTCCCTTAAATTACCATTTTCTAAACTTTGTAAATACTCTATGGAATCACACGCTTGGCTGATTTTCATCCTATCAATAAAATTTAAGCCCCAGTGCTTTTATTTGCAATTGTTATTTGTTTTAGCTTTACAGAACGATATTTTAATATGATTAACGATTCTTGAAATAAAACAAAAAATGAATTTACTTGTAAAAACTTTTCTACTTTTAAAATTAAAGATGTCAATTTCTTTTGACTGTTGAACATCGAAAGAACATCGATCGCTTCTCCGAAGGCGGTTAAGCTTTAAAGTGCAGAATCAAAGTACTCCTTCTTAACTAGTACACCTGAATGAAGGATCAACTGTGTCAGAGACCATGTTTCATCTGACACCCCCAGCAGAGTTCTTATCTCCTAAGCCCGACCAACGTTGTTCCCCATAGGGACTATCTCTCCTAAGCAAGGCAGAATTGCTACTTTTGGACAAGTGATACTTTTCATCCCTCGCAGTGGCAGAGTATCCAATCGTGTTCATCTATTAGTCTGTGTGTCGTGTCAGTTTTGTCAGCATAAACATACATACATCATGCATTATTGATTTACATTCATATTCATATTGCATAACTATCACTCTAGTCGGTCTTGTTCTCAAGTGATAGAAGTCCTCTCAATCGAGTTGTCAGTTCTTTCCTCGTCAAGAAATGTTGCGTCTGAACAATATCTCTTCCAGTTTATTTCTGGGATGGAGACGGTCTTCGACCACTTTGATAACTTGAACCTCTGAAAGGCCAGAAGACCTTCGACAAACATCAGTCTTCGTCATCAAAGATGATATCTTGCTTTCCCGGATTAAAGAAAATCCCCAGAGAAAGCCTTTTAATCAAAGCTTCGGCAATATAGCAGTTTTTATCCGAAAAATTCGCTGACGAAGAGGGCATCAACACCTCAAAACTGGATTACATCATGTTGCGGCGAGAATTGGATACCATAGTTATTAATGAACTAGGATCAAATTTCTTTAAATGTTCACCACCGTCTTTGATTTATCCAAAGGAAAGGTTCAAAAGCGAAAAAAAAACCTAAAGATCTAAGGTTCGGGGGTAGGTTACGTCTAGGGAAGGTATTAGCAACCTAAACGTCCGTAGTACTCTACGGGAACCTCTCGTTAGTATTTATGTTATCTCTCATTCGCTTGCTAAGGGTGCTATGCTAAACGTTGAACCCTAGGGGTTAGTATCTAAGTATACTCGATAAGGTATCGCACCTTATGCCTACGTATCCTCGGGAGTAGAATCAGAGTATGCGTAGTTCTGAAAGGAGGAACTTCTCGACGTAGTCAAGGTTCCAAGGGGAAGTAATGTCTTAGGCAAGACCTTACATAGAGTGCGGCGACTCTAAAGTTGTAGGATGGTTCAAGAGGGGTAGGATTGTAAATGTTCGCGGCGGAGCATTTACTTGGAGTGCGGCGACTCCGATCCTAAGGCTAAGATTCTAAGTGTCTACGGCGAGACGTGGAGTACGACGACTCCGAATCCTATGGCCAAGGGTTCTAAAGCGTTAGTCTTATGACGGTTTAGTCAATTTTAATAACTTTCCTTTGGAATGTCGAGGGGCCTAATCAACATATTATTTTGTGCGCACTAGCAAAGTGGGCTAGTTAATGTGTATAGTGGCCGAAAAGGTTGAATGCGAGGCCCAAAGACACTCGACTTACATAGGTATAAAATTGGCTCGACGTTGGATCGAGAGTTTTTGTATTTTGAAAAGGGTTTAGACAGTAAACATAATGCATATAGATATATAAGCATATAGCAAGCAAAAATATCAATCATAAAATGGCACACAGCATGCGATTCACTCACGTTGGGGATCTAACGAGTTGATTTTTAAAGTTCATTATGAAAAAGGTTGATTTTAAGGTTTAATGAAAAGGTTGATTTTTAACTTTCATGAAAAGTGTTAGATAAATTTAGAAGTGTGTTAATATTATTTTTTAATTTCAAAATTAGGAGTTTAGCATAATAAGTAAGGAAGAGTTTTTTTAGTACTTAGAGGACAATCTTGAATTATTAAAAAAAAATTCTTGAATAATAAAAGCGGTTAATTTAATTTATGATGTGAGAAATTATCAATGATCATTTTTTTATTAGAGTTTTCTTAAAAGGTTTTAACATTAAGTTTATTAAAATAAAAGATTATTATAGGTTTTAATTAAAAGTAGTTTTAATGTAGATTTATAAAATAAAAAAAGATTATTCAATTTGAAAGAAAAGGGGTTTTTTAAAAAAAGAAAAAAGGACCGACAAAGAGAAAAAAGACGGAGGGAGCCTCACGTTCGTGCCTCTCACACTTCTCCTCACCTCTCTCTCCTGTTCTTCTCTCAAACGAAAATGGGGTTGAAGAAAACCCTAGCCGCCGCTATATCCCCTCTCTTCTCTCTCTCGTCGCTCAAAGGCCTCAAACAGAATTAGGGTTTGCTGGCCCTAAATCCGCGCCTCCGCTCTCTCTTTCACTCTCGATCAACGACAAAAACAAACAAAACCCCACCCCTCACGATTCCCAGCCCCATTCTCATTATATTGATATCTGATTACATGTTACAATGATTATAAACCAAAAAAAAGGAAAAGCGAGGGAGGGTGACGACTGAAGGCGATTTGCGAACGGATATCTCTTTCAGGGAAGATTTCTTTCCTCCTCTTTACCTTTGTACGATTTGTGAAATGTGTTGTTTTTGGCCTCTTTCTTTGTGTGTGTGTGTTGTGTAGTCTCTGATATGTTCTTCTCCTTCTTCTTGGATTGAGCGTTCTGGTGAAGTTGATTGATGTCTGATGAACTTGGTTGAGATCTGATGAATTTGGTGGGTGGCGATGAAGAACTCGTATCGGAGATTCTGAGCCTTTTAAGTTTATGTGATGTTGGTCCCCTTTTGTGATGACCCGTGCGTGGCTGATAACATTTTGTATATGTGAGACGGTGAATTTCTGGTAATGATGATATGGATTGATGTTGGATGATTATGGTTTGAATTTTCGGATATGAGTGTGATGTGTAAGGTTTTGTAGTGGTTGGTGTTTGATTCTTTTCTGGTGGTATGTGTTTTATGATTTTTGTGAAATGTTTGATTGAAATTTTCTGATGGAACTCAATGGTTTTCGGTTCGTCCCTTTTTGTATGCGTGTGCCTCCTCCTTAAATAGGCCAATGATGAACATAAACCAAGGGGAACTTGTTTGGAAACAATTTGAAATTGTCTTGGTTGATTTTGGTAACTAGTTGAATGTTGTCTATTCTGTTTTAGGGAATGTTTAAATGTTGTCTGATATTTGTTTCGGTTTGGAAATAAATTCAAACGTGTTTAATCTGTCCTGGGAGGTTAAGCTGGTGGTATCCTATTTGGGATATTGCCCATAACTCTCTTAAATTGAACATGATGAAAGAAAAGACCTTGTGATTCAAAACTCTGAGGCCATTTTAGGAAACATTCCTTTCTAAAACCGAAGGTCTGGACATGTTTGGATTGTTTTAGAAAGTTTCAAATATTGTCTGAAAACTGTTGAAAAATGTATGGGACATGTTTTAACTTATTATAGAAGGTGAATGAATTGGTCTTGGGAAATGTTTGTTGGCTGTTGGAGCATGTTGATTATTTTGGAATGAAATTATAATTGTCTGAATAATGTTTCGGGGCAGTAAATGAGATTGGTCTACTTGTCTTTTGGTTTCAACAATGTGATAATTAGTTTAATGGCCTTCCAAATTTAATTCAGGCGTGTTGGGAAGTGGTTTAGGAAAGTGTTTGAAAGCTACTGATGATTGTATTTGATTTTGACAGGAGCAGACAGACCTTGCACTTTCATCATGATATTGTACTTTGCAGGCTTCAGTACACAGACTCAGTACAGCTAGAACACGTTCAGGGAAGTCTAGCTTTATGGCCAGATCATCCAGTGGTAAAGGCTCGTACCAACGGCATTGCTTTTAGTAGCCCCCAAGTTCCAACTACTAGAATTGAGACTTCCATCGTGGGGGTTATTCTAATTATTATTGTCTTGGATTTATTAGTAAAGCCAAAGTCCATGATGTACACCGGATTTTGCACACCTTCCTTTGAAAGATGTTTAAACGAGGTTCCGTAAGTAGGGGTAATCTTGTCTTGTGACCGTGTAAGGAACTAGGTCATGGGTCATGCTCAAGAATTATGTACTACCAGCTTGTAATGTGAATTGTAAATTTTTAACTTCAAACAAGACATCTTCATTTACCGTCATGTACTTCGTAATAGGATTCTCATTGTAACAGCTATATTTTTGAAAGATAAACACTACTGTCTTTGTAACTGTATTTTAGCTCCTGCATTTGGCAATGAGGTTTTGGATTATGTCACTTTGAAACATTCTCTGAACTTTCATGAACTCCACTTAAATTTGTAAATTTAGAGACAATGAGTTTGTGAACTTCAAATTTAAATTCTTGAACATTCTTGAATCCATGATGATTTAGGTTTGACTTTCAAAATTGAATTTTGTGAAGAAACTTTGAAATCTTAATCTCAAGAATTTGTAAATTTGTTATAGAACTTGAAAGAAACATGGAGATTTGAACTTGGATTTGAAATTTTGAAATTATGGAAAGGATGGTTCTTAAAGTCAAATAATGTACTTTGATCTCGATAAAACTTCTTTGAAATCACAACTTAAACATGAATCTTAGAATAATTACTTGAATTCGAATTTGAAGCCTTCGACTTGAATTTTATAAACACGACTTGGTTCTTGAAGTCAATCACAACACACATTTTGGAAATCCGTCGGCATATGCTATCATGACAAACCATTCCTTTAAAATTGGATACTTTGATGGTGATTGTGACTTGCTCTTATGTCTTGGAAAATTCCAACTGGTCACGCTTGAGCTCAAATTAAAACTTGCATGTCTTGACTTTAAACTTTTAAACTTAGAACCTTAAGCTTGGTGGTAAATTCCAACTGAAACTCTTTCGATCATAATTCCACAAAAACTTGTGATTTAAAAGGGAGATGTGCATCCAAAAAACGAATGTCATTTCTAGATGTTGCAAATTGATTAATCCTTCTATTAATGGTCAAGGTATCTTAAACATTAATTTCTCAGATGATCTTCAAACTTGCTTGAAGATTACATAGCAGCTTCATGAATACAAATGTTCTCCTTGGAACAGAGGGCCTGCGTTTCATACTCGAACCAAGATTTCTAATTTCTTCCCAAATTGGATTTTCTTGATGACAGGTATCTTAAGGATAAAGAGCAGACACATATCTTGACTCTGAGGAATTTACAGAGGAGGGAAAGTGCCATCTTGTAACACGACATGCTACACAACTAACGACCAGTCTTTAAGGGTCATCTCCAATATCAGAGGGTATAAAGGCCAAAGCGTCTGTGAGGAAACTTTAGAGATCTGAGGGAAAAAAGCTTTGGTAGGGACTTAAAGACCAAAAGGACGAGGGTATAAATCTAACGGGAATCCAATCACAACTTGTAAGGACCAGAGAAACTCCACAAACACACACACGACACAGCTTCCAGCCCTTGAATCTTCTGCAGCAATACCTGTGTTCACAAATGAAACAGACAAACAAAAACTCGATAAAGCAGTTAGTTATGCACGAAAGACTGACCTAGTATGATATGCAGACGAATCAAATGAATCTAAGGGAAAAATTTGGGGTACAACACATCACATGGCATTTCTTCGAAAGGATCTGGAGGAAAAGTATGATGTAATATCCCCAAGCAGAAAACAGTCTCTCAAGAGGCTTGTTTTCCCCAGTAGAGTCGACAAATGGCATCTCCAACAGAGAAGTTTGTGTGCCTCTACAACTCAGACGAATGGGTTTCCCCAACAAGTCTGACATTAAATCTTTTTCCATCAAATGGCGTCTCCCTAGAAAAACTCGGCGAGAAGTTTGAGGAAAACCGCTACAAACAGCGTCCCTTGTCAAGAAAGTTTATTGGCAAAAGAAACTGAGACCAGTTCCTTGGTAGGAAACCAGGATTGAGGGGAAGTTTATATCAAAAACTGAGACCAGTTCCATGGCTGAAGACCAGGATCGAGGGGAGGTTTATTCCAAAAGAAAACTTAGACCAGTTCCTTGGTCGGAAACCAGGATCGAGGGGAAGTTTGCATCAGAAACTGAGACCAGTTCCGTGGATGAAGACCAGGATCGATGGGAAGTTTTTACGTTTTCTAAGCATCATTGCTTAGCGAAAGAAGATGGATGAGCAGGCTGTCATTCATAACCACCATCAAAATTTTGGGTATTCCGAAATTTAATCCTCTTGCACCTTCAAATGCCCGAATAACTTCGCCAATCACATCTTCGAGTCCAAGAAGATTAAATAGGGGCATCTGTCATTCCCCAAATTTTGACCACTAAGATTTCCTATCATTGTGAAAATCATCACCACAATATGGATGTACTTACATGCCTTATCAATCTCTTCAAAGATGGTTGAGCATTCACTACAATCAAGAGTTAGGGTTTTGAGCCCTCTCAGAGCACTTAAACAAAGGATTAATCAAGAAATGACTTGATCCTTAACTTGTCTAACCTCTCAAACACCCATAAGGGATCAAGAGGACTCCCACATCAAGAATCAAGCACAAGGTTGCAACATTCCAAGTGGATCAAGCCTCAAAATCTCCAATGTCACCAAATTAGGGTTTTGGTCGACCCAGGGCCTCCAGATGAAAATTTTCCTCTGGGCACGAGCCATTGCTTCAAAATGCAACTTAAGATACTCCAAGGGACCTCATGGACCCAATCATCAAGTCAATTTAGCCTCAGGGGATGCATTCACCAAAAATCAGGAAATAGGGTTTCTTGACCTAATTCACCCCTAAGTTGACTTTTGGGACAAAACATGAGCCAAGACCTCAAGACATGATTTGAGAGCCTCTAATACACTACATTGACCCATTTGTAAAAATGTATTATTCCAAGAAGCTTGGTCCACAAGTTTCAATTTCATCTTGACCATGATTAGGGTTTCAAGGGAAAAGTCAACTATACCTTTGACTTTTGACCAAGACAGGCTCTTAAACCTTGGGACATGATTCAATACACACTATAACACCTCTGGAATATGTCCATTAGGTTTGATTTAGGTCAAGGACTTGATTTCACAAAGGATCGCACAGTTTGGATTTCATCCGGTAAAAAGTCAACTGTGCACAAAATCAAGTTTGACTTTTTGGAATTTTTCACAATTATGGTTCTTTAACCCTAAAACAATGTTAATATGTGATTGGAATCATCATTCATCAAGAAAAATCAAAGAAAGTGAGTTAACTTGTAAAAGGGGTAACCATAAAAAACTTAGAATTTTTCTAAGTTATGAAACAAAATGGCTAGGGTACCAACTTCCAAGGACCATAACTTGAGATCGAAGCAACCATTTTGGATGGTCCAAAGCTGGATTTGTAGCTCTCATGGCATACTTCAAAAGCGTCAACTACATCTCATTCCAATTTCTCATGGATTTTAAGTTATGGGGTGATCAAAATGGCAAAAAACATGAAAGTCACATTTTTCCAACACTTAGTGAAATTTTCACTAAGTCAGAATCTGCCTTATTTTTTCCAAAATGTAGAGGCATTTTTCATTGTAATTCAGGTTGACTCAAAACCAAAGTTGGACATCATGTTGAAATAGGATATGTCAGCTTTCCAAAGTGACCAAGAACTCCCTTAAACTCCATCTGAGCTAGGAGTTATGACAGCTGCACCATGCCTTGCTGCAAACTGTCATGGCAAGGCAGATTTGTGCATAAGGGCTCGATTTGATCAAATTGTACAACAAAAAGCATGGTTATCCATCTGCACACCTGAAGGGGGAACAAACAAGGGTCAAACACTGATCTATCAGCCTCCAAAGTCCCAAAATCTACATGTAGCATGCCAAACCTAAAAAGCCTAAAAGAGGCCAAGACTCCAAGTTTGTTTCCAAGCATTCAATGGATGCACCAAGGTGGCATGAACTGAGCCTATTCCAACTGAATGAGTCAAGGATAAGCTCTGAATCAAAGAACCATAGGTCTGTGCTCTAATCTCAAGTCAATGGCAAGAGGAGACTTGAGATTCTATTTGATCCACATTGGCCAAAGGCCTGCTGCAGTTGCCAGTCCCTATTGATGCCAAAAAAAACTTGACACGCTATAAATAGACCTCATTTCTGATCAGTTTGAGTACACCAAAGGCCTATAACACTTGCCATTCTCAAAATCACACTCTCACTTCCAAAAATGCCTTCTAATGCAAGCTACTATTGGGTTTTGAATTAGAATGTGTTTCCAACCAAACCAAACACACACACCTCATAAACATCATGTGTGAGCTGATCAAACACTAAACCAACAAATGGAACACCAAATTCATGAAATCGTCATCCATTTGCTCAAGTTTTCAACAAAGTTGCAGTTGAGGTGCCATAATCTGTTCCAGTTCATTTCAAATCACTCCAATCATTCAAACCTACTCCATATGGTGTAGGGAAGCTGTTCAGATCATCACAACTCATCTGTAACACCTCTAACTCAAAAATCAAATTGCTCTTGCTGCCACGACCTTCAAGTAAACCTAAACTTGGTCATCTCATAATTTATGCCAAATGGTCATAATCATGCATAGAATGTTTCGCCTCTATTGATTACTTTGTATGAATCGTGTATCAAATTTCTCAACCTTCATGCAGAAATTAGGGTTCTTAAGGTTTTATTTTGATTTCTCATTCCATGTTTAAAATAAATGAAATTAAAGACCATGCATAGACATGATCATGAGTTGAAAACGAGCAGATTGATATGTGGATTGTATGATTCCATCAAGTATTTAGTGAGAATGATGAGAAAATGCAAATATGGGCAAAACAAGACGCGGGCAAGAACACCTTGTTCTTGGCGCCCTTTTTCAAATATTTGAATTTTTGAATTTTTGTGATTTTATTTAATTGATTCAAAAATTAATTTCTCTCTGAATTTTAATGATTTTGAGTTAATTCTTTTTTTAAAAATTCACAAAAATGTTAAAATATTTTATTTTACAAAAATTTCCCAAAAATATTATTTATTTCATATATTTGATATTTTTGCAAAGATTTAATTTTTATTTGTTTTTTAACATTTAAAATATTTTTTCCTTCTTGATTTTCCAAACTTAAATGATTTTTAGTCATTTTGTGGATAAAAACATTATTTTTGAAACATTGATCCAAGATCACCACTCATTTTTCACATGTTTTCAATAATTTTTATTAATTTTTAAACAAAATTAATTCCATTTTTAAACAAAATTAGGGTTTTGATTGATTCCACCCTGATCAATCTTTTTCAAACACTCATAGGCCTCTGATAGAGTGTAAGACTCAATCCTTTGTAAATACAAACCATTTTTGGGCCTCAGATGTTGTATAAGTCCCGTTGTATTTTCAAAATCACGGCGCGATCGTCGCCTTTTAAAACAAAATCATCTGGGCTTCTCCTTGAGATATAAGTCTCATTCCTTTTCATAAAACACTCATGGGCCTCTAATAGAGTGTAAGACCCAACCCCTTTGTAAATAGACAATTTTTGGGCCTCACACATTGTATAAGTCCCTATGTATATTTTCCAAAGTTCGACGCGATTGTCGCCTTTTTTATAAAATCAACTGGGCTTCTCCTTGAGCTATAAGACCCATCTTTATTCATTTTCAAACTCTTTGGGCCTCTAATAGAGTGTAAGACTCAATCCCCTTTTAACCAAAACCATTTTGGGCCTCAGTCGTTGTATAAGTCCCAATGCGATATTCAAAACAACGGTGTGATCACTGTTAAAACTTGGGCCTCTCCTTGCGTATAAGCCCCAATAATCTTTTCAAAACAACTTTCCTTTTGATTTAGATTCAATATACATATTGTTATCAAAACTTTCTTTAACTTCTTTGAACAACTAACAATACAGCATGGAAGCTTGCTCACCTGTAAGTTTTAAACAACTTTCATTTATTTGCTTTCATATATTTATAACTGTATTGTGGGAAGCTGCGCACGGTTAGTCTTCTTTCATCTCTTTTAAATACACGTCATATATATAACTGTATTGTGGGAAGTTGCGCACGGTTAGTCTTCTTTCATACCCTTTTTATACTTGTCATATATCAACTATATATATACTAGTATAGTTATTTAGAGTTTTCCCCGGCAACTAGGTCTAGAACTAGGTAAAGCCCTGTTGGTCACTCTTAAATACAAACAAAACTAGATCCCTATAGGATTTCCAGATACAATTTTGCATTCTCTTGGGCTTAAACAATACAGAACAAAGAGAAAGGCAGTATTCTTCGTGAACCTTTTCTCAGACTGTCACCCCTAGAAATTGTCAAAGAAATTATACTCCCCAGAGTTAATATATTCTCGGTGAATAACATCTTTTGAGTTTCTTCAAATCACAGAACTTTCACTAAATTATCTATTCTCGGTGAATAGCATTTCTTGAACTTTTCTTGATTTGGGACCCACAGGCTTCCTACAAGCATCCCCGCCTCCTCTTGGGCTTTGTACAAGCACCCTCCGGCTTCTTCGAAGTTCTCGTGCCTTCTCTTGGGCTTAATACAAGGACCCTGACGACCTCTTAAAGGTATAAGACAGAACTTAGTCATCCTTTACTAGAGCCGTCTTTCCAGTGTCAAAACTCAGACTTAGGGTTGATTCTCATCCCTTAATACCCGTGCCTCCCCTTGGGCATCATACAAAAGATAAAACTCTTCCATACCAGCAGACTTAGACTGTCTAAATCCCATCTTGAGTCTCAAAGACATTCTCAAGTTCCTTACAAACATAGGAGTAGCCCCGGTCATTCTGGATAAATCTCCAACGGAGCTAAAACCCAGTCTCTCTCCTAAAAGTCCCCAACCAAGGTCAGTTTATCATTCGATAACACTATCAGAACCTCAAGGCATCTGATACCTCAACTCTTCTGTAATCTTCAGCAAGAATTGATTCCCCACTTGGACCTGCCTAGGGATCTCAGAAATCCCCAGCAGAAAGATAGTCTCTTTTTAGGCTTTGTATAATGATCTGTCCTCAACACAGTCAGCCTCCTCTTGGGCTTTGTACAATGATTCTCCCCAGCGGAGCTAACCTTTTCAGACTCTCTTGTTGAGTCCATCACTTTTCATGACTCTCTTGTTGAGTCAAGACTCTCTTTTTGAGTCAATCACCTTCACAGGCTCTCTTGTTGAGTCAATCTTTTCAGCCTCAATCTTGGGCTTTGTACAAGATAGATAAAAACACTCTCTTGTTGAGTCAAACCCTTTTACCCTCAATCTTGGGCTTTGTACAATACATAAATCTTCATCTCTTAAGCTTGGGACAAATATCTTCCCAAGCAGAGTCATTCCCTCTCAGCCTTCTTTTAGGCTTTAAGGAATAATACTCTCCAGCACGAGTCAAACCTTTAGCCTCAATCTTGGGCTTTGTACAAGACAGATAGAACATTTTCCCCGGAAAAGTCAAACTTTTAGCCTCCTCTTAGGCTTTGTATAAGGATATCCCCAAAGAGTCGGTCTCTTTTTTGCTTCAATCTTGGGCTTTGTACAAGACATCTATATATGCACTCTCTTGTTGAGTCGGTCTTATCCAGCCTCCTCTCAGGCTTTGGATAAAGACTTCCCCAGTGGGGTCAATCAACCTCTTAGCTTCAATCTTGGGCTTCGATCAAGGCACACAAAAATGAATAAAGTCCAGTCCCTCTTTAGAGATGACAAGTTCTCTCTCAGTCAAACCTTTAGCTTCAATCTTGGGCTTTGAACAAGATGATAACACTGAATCACACTGCATATTTGACTCAGATTGCACATATTTCTTAGGATTTTATTGCTATTTTCTTGTGTTTTGCTTGTGTTTTGTTTTGTTTTCAGGTTCTTTGTATTTCCAGAGCTCCTTGTGAAGAAATGAAGAAAAACGAGCGAGAAAACCAGTTTTTGAGGAAATTGTACACATGGCACCCACCATGGAGGGTGCCATAGGGTAAGCCATGACTTGGATAGGACTCAACTGCTGTCAACTGCCACGATCTCCACATATTTCTCCTCTGGTTCACATGGCGGGCGCCATGAGGAGGTGGCGGGCGCCACCTTGGTCGTTTGTTTTCCCTCCCAAAAGGAGTTAGGGGGCCCTTTTGTCCTTCCATGTTATTTTCCTAGGCTATAAATAGACGAGTTTTGAATCCTTTTTCTTCATCCAAGCTTAGTTTCAGAATTCAAGCCATATATTTCAGTATTGTAAAGTGATAAACTTCTCACATCGGGGAGTTATCACACTGTTTGATCGAGTCTGTAATCGAGTTTTGAGCACTATGGTAGAAGTTAATCCTGCCGCCATTTTCATTTCCAGTCATTTATTTCCAGTTGTACCAGATTTAAAGCCTCCGATTTGGAGCAGGTTTCATTTACAAGTTCTGCATTTACTTTCTTTATTTTCTCGCACTCGCTTTACTTTCTTTATTTCCTCGCACTCGCTTTACTTTCTTTATTTTCTCGCACTCGCTTTACTTTCTTTATTTTCTCGCACTCGCTTTACTTTCTTTATTTCCTCGCACTCGCTTTACTTTCTTTATTTTCTCGCACTCGCTTTACTTTCTTTATCTTTTTAAGAATTTACTTTAACATGATCTATTTCAACATGTCTATTTTCATTTCCATGTCCGGCTAAATCTTAAAGGTTAGAATGTAAGGATCATAGTTAAAGTAATATTCCATACAATGCGTCAATAGAAATGCTTAGGGGTTATTCTGATTTTTAACACAAATTTTCTATACTTTATTTCTGTTGGGTAAGATCGAAAGTCGTCCAACCTTTGGTTAAACTTGGTTAGTCTTAACTGTTCAAAGGAAGCGAAAGTGCTTTGTCCAGTTAAGTAGGAGTTTCTAATACTTAAAAAAAACGATTTTAAAACTATTTTCGGACGCGTTTATGGGTTTAAAGTCCGGTTCGCATGAACCTCTTTTTGTTAAAAGTTCCAAGTCAAAATACTTTTCAACTGAGTCTAGAAATTATATTTCTTAAAAATAGGTTTATTACTTTAACGCAATGCGCGCCTTTTTATAAGTGACAATAAGAGGGTTCGATTAAGGGATAAACTCGGTTCTGAATACGCGAAAGCGACAGTTCCCGTTAAATTAGTTCTTTTCATGAGTAGAAAGCATTACCCCATAAGTAGTTCTATTTACAAGCATCTGGAATATTATCTGACTGTGTGAATTACATTCAAGCCTGTTGTTTATTGAATTTTATATCTTCGTACTTTACTCTGCTTTTACTATTCACCAACTCCCGATTGATTTGCCTTAGATAAACATCGTAACGATAGTAATCGATAGATTGACATTTGGTCTCTGTGGGATCGATAATATTTTATATTACTCCGACGCGATTCGTATACTTGCGAAAACACCGCATCAAGTTTTTGGCGCCGTTGCCGGGGACCAATTACGTCAAATTTTGTACCCTGTTGTTACACCGTCTAGACTAAGGCTTTACCTACTGGTCAATGCGAAGAACTCACAGCACCGGTAGTCTTATAGATCCTTTAGCGGAACCTGAACGTTACGCTCACGCACGTCTCTCACTTTGTAGAATTAAGGAAGCTATGGCCGAAGACCGTAACCAAAGACCCCTTAAGGATTTCGCTCAACCATCCGATGACGAACCCAGTTCTAGTATAGTAAACCCTAATATTCCTGCTAACAATTTCGAACTGAAACCCTCCCTATTACAATTAGTACAGCAAAACCAATTCGCGGGTCTCCCTTCTGAGAACCTAAATCAACATCTAAAAGTCTTCATCCAATTAGCTGACACTTTTAAAACCAATGGTGCTAGTTCTGAGGCGATTCGTCTAAGACTATTTCCTTTCTCCCTCAAAGACAAAGCCCTTACATGGTTAGATTCCCTTCCAGCCAATTTCATAACAACTTGGGAAGACCTCAGGAGAGTTTTCCTTGCTAGATATTTTCCCCCAAGTAAAACTGCTATTTTTCGAAACCAAATAACCAGATTTACTCAAAACCAAGGTGAATCACTCTTTGAAGCTTGGGAGAGATATAAAGACCTATTGAGAATATGTCCACATCATGGCTAATCATTCATACCTTCTATAATGGACTTCATTATAACACTAAGATGACCATCGACGCTGCCGCTGGTGGCGCTTTGATGAATAAACCTTACCCTGAAGCTTGCGCTCTCATCGAAGATATGGCTCAAAACTATTGTCAATGGGGAACAGAACGAGCAACAGTGGAGAAGAAAGAAGCCCAAGGAGGAATACATGAGATAAGTTCTATAGACATGATGCAAGCTAAAATGGACGCTTTGGCCCTTAAGGTCGAACATATGTACGCAAACCCAGCCACTGCAGCAGCAGTCTCCTCGGAATGCGAATTATGTGGAACCAAAGGACACCAATCAGCGGAATGAAATCTGTTAAATGAAACTAAATCAGACCAGGTCAACTATGCCCAAGGGAACCCATTTTCAAACACTTATAACCCTGGATGGAAGAATCACCCAAACTTTTCCTACAAAAACAATAACCCTATCCAAAACCCAGCACCTCCGAGACCACTCGGTTTTCAAGCCCAGAGACTAAAACCAACCTATGCAAGCTGTGCCGCCCAAGCCGAACCTTGAGAAAATCATGGAAAATTTCATTTCGGCTCAAACCCAGCAAAACAAAGAATTCCTAAACCAAAACATTCATGTAAACGAAATGATTACCCAGTTAGGAACCAAGGTAGACCAAATAGTCACCCACAATAAGATGCTTGAAACCCAGATCTCTCAGGTAGCTCTCAAACAAGCTCCCGAAACCACACCTGGAGGACAATTTCCTAGACAACCTCAACAAAACCCCCGAGGACAAGCCAATGCAATTACCTTACGAAGTGGGACCGCTTACGATGAACCGTTTAACCCGGTGTTGGATAATCCCAAAACTTCTAAGAAAGGCGTTGTACCTACGGACGAAGTAGAGGAACCAGTGGAATCCGAAAAACAGAAAAATCAAGATAAGGGAGAAGCTATGGATAAAACTTATGAACCACCCCCGCCATACAAACCTCCAATACCCTATCCACAACGACTCAAACAAACCAAGATCAATGACCAATACCAGAAATTCATTAAAGTCATAGAGAAACTTCATGTGGAGATCCCTTTCACATAAGCCATCACCCAGATACCATCTTATGCAAAGTTCCTCAAAGACATCCTTACCAATAAACGTAGACTTGACGATCCAAAACCTTTGGAATGCAATTCCATTTCCGAGAATAAACTTGCCAAAAAGGAGAAAGATCCTGGAAATTTCTCCATACCTTGTATTTTGGGGAGTCATGTCATCGATAAAGCTTTCCTGGACTTAGGAGCTAGTGTGAGTTTAATGCCTCTAGCAGTTTGTGAAAGGTTAAAATTAGGAGAACTGCAACCTACTAAGATGTCTCTTTAATTAGCCGATAGATCCGTTAAATATCCAGTAGGCATATTAGAAGACGTCCCAGTTAGGATCGGTCAGTTGTTTATCCCTACTGATTTCATTGTCATGGACATTAAAGAAGATGATGACATCCCAATCCTCCTAGGTAGACCATTCTTATTAACCGCAGGAGCCATAATAGATGTCAAGAGAG
Organism: Lathyrus tuberosus; assembly: GCA_022829125.1. Classification (NCBI taxonomy): domain Eukaryota; kingdom Viridiplantae; phylum Streptophyta; class Magnoliopsida; order Fabales; family Fabaceae; genus Lathyrus; species Lathyrus tuberosus. The sequence continues at coordinate 9,505,651 of JALAZF010000235.1, read as the reverse complement.
GAAAGTTGACTTTTGAGGTAGGTGATGAAAAGATATAATTCATTTTGTCGAAATTTCTCATGGCACCAGTATTAGGAGACGCATGTTATGCCATATACATCATTGATGAATGCATTAGGGAACTAGATCAAGAAGACCCCATAGAAACAATCAAACTACCTTCAACCCTCATAAGGGAAGATGATGGATTTATGGAACCCTACATTGATGATAACCTTTACGAATGTTTATCCCTTACCCCCGATCCAATACCTTGCCCAAAGAAACGAACTTTAGAACTTAAAGAACTACCCCAAGAATCTAAGATATGAGTTTTTGGATGAAGGAATGAATCGTCCAGTTATAGTTAGTGCTACCTTAAACCAAGAAGAAACAGACCAACTCTTATATGTTTTGCGGAAATATCCCCCAGCCTTAGGATATAATATCTCTGATCTGAAAGGTATAAGTCCATCCGTGTGTATGCACCGGATTTTACTTGAGGAAGATTCAAAACCCTCCAGAGAACATCAGAGAAGGATAAACCCTATAATGAGCGATGTTGTTAAGAAGGAAGTTCTTAAGTTACTGGAGGCAGGTATAATTTATCAAATCTCAGATAGTAAGTGGGTGAGCCCTGTGCATGTAGTACCTAAAAAGGGAGGCATCACAGTCGTGCAAAACGAGAAAGGAGAACATGTAGCAAAACGGATAGAAGGAGGATGACGTGTGTGCATAGACTATAAAAAATTAAACAAAGCAACTAGGAAGGATCATTTCCCTTTACCATTTATAGACCAAATGCTGGAGCGTTTAGCCAAACACTCCTACTTTTGTTATCTTGATGGATATTCGGGATTCTTCCAAATTCCTATTCACCCAGAAGATCAAGAAAAAACAACCTTCACATGCCCTTATGGAACCTTTGCCTATAGACGAATGCCTTTCGGCCTCTGTAATGCTCCAGCCACCTTCCAGCGTTGTATGATGTCAATCTTCGCTGATTACCTTGAGGGAATTATGGAAGTGTTCATTGATGATTTCTCGGTATGCGGATTTGATTTCAAAAACTGGCTCGTTAACCTTGAGAGAATCCTAAAAAGATGTGTGGATGTAAACCTGGTATTAAACTGGGAGAAATGTCACTTTATGGTTACCGAAGGTATAGTTTTAGGACACATAGTCTCTGAAAGGGGCATTGAAGTAGATAGAGCTAAGATAGAGGTAATAGAAAACCTAAAACCCCCTAAGACCATTAGAGAAGTCCGAAGTTTTCTTGGACATACTGGTTTCTACCGGCGTTTTATCCAGGATTTCTCCAAAATAAGCAAACCTTTAACTGGCCTCCTGATGAAAGATGTCAAATTTAATTTTGATGAAAAATGCATTGAAGCATTTAACCTTTTGAAACAAGCGCTAATTTCAGCACCCATTATGCAACCCCCAGATTGGACCGAACCTTTCGAAATCATGTACGATGCTAGCGATTACGCTGTAGGAGCTGTTCTAGGTCAAAGAAAGGATAAGAAATTACATGTGATTTATTATGCTAGTAGAACCCTAGATGCTGCTCAGCTTAACTATGCAACCACTGAAAAAGAACTCCTTGCCGTAGTTTTTGCTATCGACAAATTTCGATCTTATCTGGTAGGAGCTAAAATTATAGTTTACACAGACCACGCTGCTATTCGTTACCTATTAAGCAAGAAAGATGCCAAACCTAGGTTACTTCGATGGATCCTTTTATTGCAGGAGTTTGATCTAGATATTCGAGACAAGAAAGGCGCATAAAATGTAGTTGCTGATCACCTTTCTAGACTTGAGTACCTAAAACCAGATTTAGTGCCTATAAATGATGATTTTGCATATGACAGGTTAATAGCTAAGATAGAATCCATTGAAGAAAATGACTTAGATCCTTATAAGAACCCTGAAAAATCTTTGGCAGTAAATGGTGTACCTTGGTACTCTGATTTTGTTAATTACCTAGCCGTTGATATCATACCTCCTGACCTTAACTATCAACAGAAAAAGAATTTCTTTAACGATGTAAGACAATTTTATTAGGACGAGCCACTTCTTTTCAAAAGAGGTACAGACGGTATTTTTCGTCGTTGCGTTCCGGAAGAAGAGGTAAGAAATATCATAGAACACTGTCACTCTGCACCCTATGGAGGACATGCTAGTACCTCCAAGACACACGCTAAAATTCTTCAAGCTGGCCTTTTCTGGACCACAATGTGGCGTGATGTTCATGCCTATATAGTCAAATGTGACCGGTGCTAGTGCACTGGGAACATCTCCAGACGTGACGAAATGCCTTTAAGGAACATTCAGGAAGTAGAACTTTTTGATGTTTGGGGTATCGATTTCATGGGACCATTTCCATCCTCATTAGGAAATAAATACATCTTAGTAGCTGTTGACTACGTGTCTAAATGGATTGAAGCCATATCCTCACCCACAAACGACACACGAGTAATGATTAAGCTGTTTAGGAATTATATATTCCCTAGATTCGGAGTACCCCGACTTGTTATAAACGATGGTGGATCGCACTTCATATCAAGGATTTTTGATAAACTTTTAAGCAAATATGGAGTTAAGCATAGAGTAGCAACACCTTACCATCCACAGACTAGCGGCCAAGTAGAGGTATCTAATAGGGAGATTAAACAAATCTTAGAGAAAACTGTTTCACTAACTAGAAAAGATTGGTCTCAGAAGCTGCCAGAAGCACTATGGGCCTACAGAACTGCCTTTAAAACCCCTATTGGAACAACTCCTTACCAATTGGTCTATGTAAAGTCCTGTCACATACCCTTTGAGTTAGAACACAAGGCCTATTGGGCCATTAAAACCCTAAACTTAGATTATTTGACCGCTGGTGAAAAGTGCATCCTTGACATTCATAAATTAGAAGAACTCCGCCAGTCTGCCTATGAGAATGCCATAATATATAAAGAAAGAACCAAAGCTTGGCATGATAAAAGAATTATAAATAAAGACTTCAATATAGGAGATCCTGTTCTCCTCTTTAATTCCAGGTTGTGACTTTTTCCTGGCAAGCTTCGTTCAAGATGGACAGGTCCTTTCGAAGATTCTAAAGTCCTAAAATCCGGAGCAGTTGAGATCAAGAACCATTCTTGTAGTCCATTCATTGTAAACGGGCAGAGGTTAAAACACTACGAAGGAGGTGACATTTCCATTGACTACTCCAGCCACACTCTGATCGATCCACCACTACCCACTTCAGCTACACGAGTTCTACTCGTCAAGCAAACGACGTTAAACAAGCGCTGCATGGGAGGCAACCCACGGTTTTCTTTATTTTTTATTTATTTTTTCTTTTATGTTTATTACTTTTCATGTCTTACATTTTGTTTTTATTAGTTTGTTTGTATAGACTGGCCTTTTATGATGTTTGTGTTTTCAGGTCCCATTCTCTAACCCTTCTTTTCAGGATGCAGACCTTCGACGACATGCACGTCGCTTTCAGAGATGATGCACAGAGACAACGCTATCTAGTCCTTTATCAGTGCCCCATGGCACCTACCCGTTACCCTGACTAGGCTTGCATGGACGCCTTAGGCATCGAGCCCAGTATAAGGTTTCTATGTAGCCAGGTCCAGTGGGATAAGTATGCTGATGACATGCATTCGACCTACAGAAACCTCACCCTGGAGTTCCTCAGTTCATTTATCCATGAGCCATATGATGGTCCGGATGGCAACGTCATGTTCAGACTGTTTGGGACAGAGTACTCTTTTACCCATAGGGGTTTGGTGATTTGCTAGGTTTCTAGACTTCCCCTGATGCCATTCTTGATTTACCTATGGGATACTTTATGAGTCGAGATATCGACAAGTTCTGGAGCAATATTACAGGTGGAGGAAGCCCTGATCCGTCCACCCAGCTGTCTCACATTATCCATAACCCAGCTCTCAGGTATTTCCAGATGATCCTTGCCCACACCTTCCTTGGAAAGGCTGATGCTGATGTCCATGTTAGTGAGGAGGATATCTTCTTCCTTTTCTATGCGAACTAGTCGCGTCCTGTGGCCTGTGGCCTGTGGGAACTTTCTTCTTGATAACTTCACACTCACAGCCATATCTTCTGAAGGAATTATCCATGTGGGAGGAACAGTTACTCAGATTGCTACCGCTTTGGGTCTTACTAGTAAGTTGCTTCACCTGACTCCCTACTGCGGGTATACCATACTGGATATCGATTTCTATTTAGACCGAGGGTTGATGAAGAGAGCTTTCTTTCACCCCAACCAGTCCAGGCTCTTGATCGACGACGAGACCATCCATTACTTCACCTTACCTGATCCTGTGATGACTAGTGTCCACGACCCTGCTAATTAGAGTTATGCTTTAGAGGGTTATGGAGAGACAGTTGATGAGCCTCGCACTCCACCGACACCAGAGTATCACCCTACACCACCTTCTCCTAGGATTACAGTGTTGTCGAATAATTTTTCCTTGCAGAGACCTGACATGTACACAGAGCTAGCTGAGCTACGTATGGAGACTACCAGACTTCGGCAGGAGGTTACTGACCTTACCTTGCAGGTCCAGGTGTTCGATCTGACTCACGCGACGGAGGCTGATTGCTTGTATCAGGAGATCGCAGATCTTCGCCGCGAGTTAGCCACAGTTCGAGGTTCTGACCAAACCGAGGAGCATCCGGCTCCACGATGACACTACTGTCATTATCCTCTTTACCGTTTTATTTACTTATTTCCGCTTTTCAGACTTATATATATATATATATATATATATATATATATTTTGCATTCTCGCATTTTGCTTCCCTGTTGTTCGTGATGTGTAACACCTAAAAATTTGCCCTCTTACTTTTAGTACTAACTGGCTTATGTTTCATTTCATTCTTGCATTAGCATCTGTGTATATCATTGGTTCTTAGCATGGGATCAAGGTATCTAACTTAGTTCAGAGGAAGAAGCTGTTTTCCAGAGGTTCAAGCAAAGTTCATGTGTATTGTCCAAGGGGCTAAGAAGAGAGAAACTTCTTGATGCTATAAATTCTTGAGCCACAAAGGAGCCTAAGGCTTCAAGGTGTCTTAATTGGTCCATCATCTCATTATAAGATCAAGATTGGCAAGAAGTTTCAAGGGCATCACACTCTCCTTGCATGATGGTTCAAATTAGGTTTTTGAGATTCTTGGGTTTAACCCTCCAATGGGCATGTTCTTTGAGTTTTTATCATCATCAAATGACACATCTCATCATTGTCTGACAGGATACACATCATACTCAGAGGAATTTGGATTTGGAGGATGTGTTGATTCCTCCTAGACTGAAGGCACCAAAACTAGGGTTTGCCATAAAATCAGTTTATCTCTGATTTTTTGGGCAAGACTTGATTCCATGGTATTCCTCATGTCCCTAAGTGTCTAGGAGTGGAGGATTGTCCATCTGGTTCAGAAGGGTTTCAATTGTTCAAAAGATTCAAAATCAGGAGAATTGGGGATAAAGTCAACTATGCAGTGAAAAAGTCAACTCCTAACTTTTTGAGGTCAACTTTTTGAGGTCAACTTTATGATTTTCAAGTTAAATATGATCCATGGATGAGATTTTATCAAGAAATGTCCAAGGATTCATCAAAAATCAAGAATTTGTGAAAGTTTCCATTTTTGGCAAAAATAGGGTTTTAGAACTTACACTTTTTGGCAAGTTTTCATGGTTTAGAGGTTACTTTCAAGGCTAGATTTCTTCATGATACAAGCTCCATTTCAATTTTCTTCAAACATGAAAGTTGTAGAGCTTATTCCAAGCTTTCCAACCATGTAAAGTTTGTCTCATTTGAATTATTTTTTAGAGAGTTATGATGTTTTAAAGATGGAGGTTTCAAGTTGTAAAATTTGAAAACTTAGAAAAATTTTCTAAGTTATTTCTTTGGCAGACTTGTGGACATATCTTCATGGCTTGTTTTCACAATGTTCTAAGCCTCAAATCATCTTATTTTTAACATGAATTTTGTTCTCCACATTTCCTACTTTTCATTGATCTCAAGGTTGTCTCAAGTGATGCCTTATTCCTCAAGATATGTTCATGCAAAGTAAGGTGTTTAGGTTGATTTTAAGGCATTGGTTGGTGACATATTTGTGAAATTTTTCTTGAAGCATGATGACATATCTATTGCCATACGAACCATAGTCTCTTTTATGTCATATTCCTTTGCCCAAAATGACCAAACAAGTGTCATACCATCATACACATGCCTGAATATTTTTACCATAATTTGCAAAAAACAAAAGAAGGACAATTCTGACCTCTCCATTTCCTCTCACGTGCTAGCCATCTTCACACCTTTCTCACACTCAATTCCACTCAAAAGATTACAATCCCTACACCCCTCACAATGGCCAAACCCGTGTGTACATCACCTTTAGTTTTTTTTTTGGTAAAACTTCAAAACAACTTTTCTTTTGGTTCAGGCCCAACTACCACTCATAATCCACCATATTTAAGCAAGGCAAACCCTAAAACGAGGGAGAGGTAGAGATTGCTGCAAGAAAATATCCGAGGGAGCTCAAATCTACACCACATTTTCTTTCTTCGAATCAGCCCTTTTCTGGAGGATTTCTCTCATTTATTGCTTCAATCCTACTCAGTGAAAGCTCAGAAGTTTAGTGGTGACCCTTATCTGAAGTTTGAGCTACATTTGAAGGACCAACGGAGTTGCTCCGTTAAGTAACACTCTCCCTTTCGAATCTGCCATAATTTATGTTCACTTTGCTTGTTTTTGATGATTCTGAAGTCCTCTAGATGTAGAGGCAATGACTGCATAGTTGTTGTGTTGATTTACATGATTTCCAGTTTGTGTTCAAGATTTTCGCGTGATGTTTTCATGTTATACAAATACTTTTTTTGAAAATCCACGATCATATCTGTATTCCTCTTAATCCCCTCTGCAAGATGATGCGAGGTGTTGTCGTTTTTGCCACGTTTTACAGTCGTCTCCGACAAGGGGGGGCCGGAGAAGACAACCGGCGTAAGGTTCCGGTGGGTTGAGGTGTCTCACGTTGGACCTTTTGACCAACCAATTGCGTTTGAGCTTTTTTGCCACCCTGTCACTTGAGTACGGCTGAGTTTAGGATGAAACACACTGTTTCATTAAAAGTTTTTTTTTTTTTTGTTTTATTTTATTGTGTTTTTTTTTCTGATTGGACTGGGCCCATGCATGTTTATCTTTTTGCACCCCACTGATTGTGACCCAACGCGTGCAGAACCTAGTTCCCGTTGTTGTTGCAAAACATAATATAATATAATATAAAAATAATATAAAAATCCCCAAAAATACTTTTCTGAATATTTAATGTCTTATCTTATTTTCCATAATTTTATTTTTATTTTTAATTTCTTTTCCTTATTTTATTTTGAATTAATTTATGGATGAGTTTCCAATGATACCCTTCATCTAGGGTTAGGATGTTCTTAACTTTTACTCCTCATTTGAGACCAATCTTTTGGATACTTGTGGAGGATCATATGAGGATGTTTTGATGCTAGTTTGATGATGGTTTGAGTTACTTTTAGTGACTTTCCATCCAAGTTTTATGGACCCTCGATCCTTACTCGATTATGTGCATATCTTGACTTGTGGAGCACATTTGAACATGCTCTTGAGCTAGTTCTGTTCCAATATTTTTGTACATGTTAATTGGATGTTTAAAATTGCCTATGGACTTTTTTTGAGATTTTATTGACCCAATTTACTATTTTGGTTGATGCTCTCATTTGATGATGTTTTGAGCTTGCAATGGCACACATCTTGACCTAATTTTGTGCTCTTAAATGACATGAACTTGCTTGATGCTTTGTGATATTTCTTTGATGAATAAAACATGTTTGAGATTATGTTCTACCTTGGCCCTTGGTGCATGACCTATCTTTTGTATGGCTTTACTTGTGTGGAAACATGTGAACCATTTTGAGCTTTGTTGTGTTGCATACTTGCATAGTCGTGTTACATGATTTGAGTATGATACTTGATGATCTCTCTTGATTGATTTGAGTTGATTTTGTTTTGTTGATGATGCATTTGCTACTGCCCCCTTGGATTCATATCATGTTTCCATCTCATATGATCATCATGATTTGATTTGTATGTTGCATATCATTATCATTTGACTTGTTGCTTCTTTGGCTCATAATGCATTATGATGTGGAGCACTCTTACATGTTTTAATTGGATGATTGTGATATGATTTGAATTTTGACTTGGATCTATTTTCATCTTACTTTATTCATGTCATCTTTGTGTGAGGTTCCATGGTGTTTAATTGTGTATCTTATGCAAGTTTGTTTGCATAATTACTTGCTTGTTCTTAATTGCTTCTTAGAGCTCTTTTGTATGGTCTTTTGAAGCATGATTAATGATATGAATTGGATGTGATATGCATGATGTACTTGCTGCCCTCTTTGGTTTCTCATCTCTTTTACCTCTCTTTCTTCTTCAAATCTTTCACTCTTTCTCTTCCCACGGATCTCAATACTTGTTTAAGTCTTGGATCCACTCCCTTAGAGCTACCTAGTCCAACTTAATTTTCGATTAAGCTTGGAGTAGGATTAGCATTAGGATTCCCTTTTCATGCTAACTTAGGTAGATTTTTCCCTTTTCAAACTCAACTATAGGGCCACCTTCGCATGACAACATTAGGAACATTTAGTTTCCCCTTAGTGTTTTCTTTGAGTCTTCTCTTCTCATCTCATAACAATCCTAAAACACTTAATAAAGGATTAACATGTATTGCGCATGAGCCTTATATATGGGAAGTGACGTATGGGGGTTTCCCTTCATTCTTCTAGGGTACTTAGTGTACGTCCTGTTGGGGACGATGCGCGAAGTATTCGTTCCTATGTTACAGACTCGGGTGCAATGCAAGTTATGAACTAACTTCAAACCATTTCTGTCTTAAAAAACACAAACAAATTCAAACCTTTTCATCCTTCGGGATTCTTCAGTTTCAAACTCATTTTCAGAAAAGGGCACGTTACTTCCGTCTCGTCGCAAACAGGCATCGACCTTAACTGCCGGACGCGAATCTAATGTCGCTCATAAAAAACGCTAACCGACCTCATTAGGTCGAACTACGACTGCTCTGATTTCCTCTTTCTCGTCCGATTGAGGATACGTACACACAAGACGGCGATGTCTTGGCGAGCAACCCCCCCCCCCCCCATAGTTCGTGTCCGAACTACGTTGACTCTGATTTTCCTGTTCCCGAGGGAATACGTAGGCCTAGGACTCCGAGGACGTCCTATCGAGTCACTTCTTTTCCTTTTCTTCTTCGTTTCTCTGTTCTTTTCTGTTCCTGTTTCCTCTCCTTTCCAGTAACAGCTGAGCTCCAGATGACGACACCCTTTGATCGAGACAACAAGCGTGGATCCCGTCGAGTACGATGGACGTGTTGGGTGCTAACACTTTCCCTTCGCGTAACCGACTCCCTTACCCGTTTCTCTTGGTCGTGAGACCATGCTCTTTTCCTTCCTTCAGGTTTACGCAGTGTTTCCTTTCCCTCTCTTGGGATAAATACACATTGCTGGCGACTCTGTTTTCCGCGCCACTTTCGCATTTGTACCATGGATGCAAATCCTCGGGAGCGACAGCTGGCGACTCTGCTGGGGATCTGGTCGACCTATTGCTGGTCCATCCCCTTTTGCGAGTCAATCCTAGCGCTTGTTTGTTTGTTTTCATTGGGTGTTTACTGTGGTGCTGTAATTTGCTATTTTACTGTTTTACTGTATTGCTGTTTACTATATTATTGCTTTACTGCTTTACTGTTTTACCATATTTATTGCATTGCATTTCATTATTATGCTGGACTGTGTTGTGCTGTGCTGGTTTTCTGTTTGGCAGGTTGGGAGGTTCTGAGAGATGAGCCCACTACCCAGGCTTAAGCATACACATTGGTTTTAGTGTGGGCAGGCGTGAGGCTCCCGTGGTGTTGGCCACGTGCGGGTGATCACGATCCTCACAATCAGACGAGGTCCTATTGGGAGATATCTGCTACTGTATGTTGATACAGGCCAGTAGTTATTCTCTTGAGGAACTGTCGACTCTGATGACCATTCCCGAGAACTCAGTTGCGGCACTCCTCCCGAGACGTGATAATGGCAGACCAGAAATGGCAAACCCATTACACATTCTCGATCCGAGGACCCAATGCTGGGAACTTGCTATAGGATTTCCTTTTTGAAAGAGAATCAGTGGACGCACTCCTCGATTGGCGATAATACTGTACCCCGAGGGATGAATGTACTATTGCTTCTCGACCTCAGTGCCAGAAGCTGAGGACCTTTCGTTTTGGAGAATCAGTTGAGGCCTCCTCGATTGATGATGATTCCAAACCAGAAATGGTGAATGTATCATTATTTCTCGGCCTGAGAGCCCGGGATACTGAGGATCTTAGTACCCACATGTGAGAGGGATGGGTGTTTGCAGGTCTGCAGGTAACTGAAACCTTCAACCTACCTAGTTTTCTGGATTTCTCGACAGTGTATAGTTATTTACCTGGTTTTCTGGTTATCTCAGTGGTTCGATGTTCTGGAATTCTGGTTTTCTGGGTTGTGGTTCTTGTTCGGTTAGTAGTACAGCACATGTCCAGAGCAGTGATACCTTGATCCCATGCTTCGCATTGCATTCCATTTTTTTGGACATTCATGTTTTTGCATTTCCAGGTAGTATCCAGTCTTTTGATTCCGGTCAGAGGGCGTTCATAGGGATGGACACTAAGAGGGGTAAGAAGCACATCATCGTCTACAAGTTCCTGAAGATCACTCTTGGTCCGTTGGACAGTTTATAGAGTATGGCTGGTCCAGAAGTTTTGGGAGTCTTTGAAGAGAAGTATGGTTGGATATTATCCCTGGTTCGGAGCCTCAGTGAATATGAATACAATGGGCTACACACCTTGATGCAGTTTTATGATCCTTCCTTGAGGTGCTTTGTGATGCCAGATTATGTGTTGGTTCCCACCCTGGAAGAGTACTCCAACATTTTGAGGATTCCTGTCAAAGAAGGTGTTCCTTTCTGTGCTTCCCAATGAGATTGTGATTTCCAAGCAGTGGCTGAGGCTCTTTATTTGAGAAAATCGACAGTGGAGGCTGACTTTTCTAAGAAGGGAAAATCCTGAGGCTATCACTTGGAGTACTTGGTGAAGAGGGCTCGAGAAGAAGCTAAGGAGAAGAGGTGGATAGCTTTCAATGCAATATTGGCTCTGTGTATATATGGCATTGTGTTATTCCCTAATGAGTCTGAGTTTGTCGATACGGATTCTATTCAGATATTTATAGCTCAGAATCTGGTACCGAATTTGTTAGGTGATCTTCATTACGCCCTGTACAACAGGAATAAGAAGAGACGAGGTGGGGTGGTTTGTTGTTGTGCATCTCTTTTTTACAAGTGGTTTGCCAAACGTTTACCCTGGTCAGGTGCTTTTGTGGATTTAAAGACTTCTTTATAGTGGAGTAAGCGTCTGATGGGCCTAGCTGCTAAGGATGTTCTTTGGGTGGATAACGGATTATTGGGGACTGACATTTTGCATAGCTGTGGCAAGTATCCTAATGTACCCTTAATCGGAAGAAAAGGAGGTATTAACTACAACCCGTCTTTGGCTATCAGGCAATTTGCATACGCCCTGAAAGATCCTCCAGCTGAAAAAGATTTAGAAGAATCTTTGTATTTTCATATGACTGATGATGTGGCTATTGTACAAGAAGCTTCTAAAGCTTGGCTCAGTAGACAGAAGAGAGGTAAAACCGTTTTGGGTAAACCCAATAATCAAGCTTTCGATCCATATGTTGAATGGGTAAAGAAGAGGGTAGAAGAGTTCTATTTACCTTTTGATCAGGCGCCTCCCTTGTATCCAGAGATTGTGGAAGAGAGACTCACTGTACCACTCGAAGAATTCGACAAGCAGCGAAAGTTGGTATTTGATCTGAGGGTGGAAAACTCTGATATGAGTGGTCAGCTACATAATGCTCTACATGACAACTTAGAGTTGAAATGGAAAGTTCAAGACATGACAGAGCGTCTAGAAAAAAGGGAGAAGGATTTGGCCGACAGAGCTCAGCACTTCAAAAAGGTCAGTATGGCTGCTAAATCATCAGGCAAAGCTAGCAGGAAAAACAAGAAGCTTTTGACGAAAACAGAAGACAAGCTTGCCACGTATCAGGAGATGTGGGAGGAGGTCGTGATTGAAAATGGAGAATTGAAAGAAGAACTTCAGGCAGTGAAAGAAAGGAAAGATCGTTACTTTGGCAAGTGGAAAGAAGCACAGAAGGAAATTGAAGAGCTCAAGTTGCAAGCCGAGGTCAAGAAGTTGAGGCGCGAAGACAACAATGCTGAAGAGCAGATTGCTAAATTGAACCAAGAGATTGCAAAAAGAAACAAGTTGATCAAAGGGATGATAAAGCAACCCGCACATCCTGACACTGTGGACCTTCTTGAAGAAGTTGAAGCTAGTTTGTCTGGAATTGAGTTGTAGCTGATATTGTTGTTATCTTTTTGTTAGGATTACCATCAGGTCTGTTGATGGAGTCACCTTTGATTATGCTTGAACTTGTCTGTAGGAACTACTTTATTTTCGATAATGGAATACTTGGTTTAACTATCTGTGCTCTGGCAGTTCTGGTTTTCAGAAAGGGTTTGTCCCCATCGTTTGATTCGGTAGTATTTCTGGGTTCGGATTTATTTTCCGATAGTGTGTCTGATCCCTTTCCCGGCTTCATGGAATGGAATCAGGACGGATATGTCCTGGAAATTTTCAAATATGTTTGTTTGCATTTTGCATTTGCATTTTCCTAATCATAATCATTTTTGCATAGCAGGATTGATAACCTTTATTTGGTTGCAGGCAGGATTGATAACCATCCAATTCACCGGTATTCTACTAGATCAAATCAGAGGAGAATTATGGAGCAAATGCAAGCAGAGATGGCCACCATGCAAGCTCGCATGGCCCAGTTCATGGAATTAATGCAGGGTGTTACCCAATGGCAAGAGCAATTGAGGACTCTGGTCTAGCCCTTAGTGGCAAGAGTGGATGAAGACGGAGTTCTTCATGGCGGAGTCCATAATGGCGTTGGTAATGGTGCTCAGGGAGGTCCTGTGGGCGTAGAGATCCTCATTCCTGGTGTTGTGATACCTCCGGGCGGAGGAGAGCAGGTGGTGATTCCTTCTGTTGTCGGAGGAGGAAATAGTGTTTGCGCTGTTCATGGCCATTGTTATGATGACCAACTGGACGACATTTTTTCTATGCAAGGTGTTGATGCTACTCCTCAGGTGGATAATGATCAGAGGTTTAGACTGATTGAAGAGCAACTAAGGGGTGTTGTGAATCAAAATTTTGTGGGTATGGATCTGGAGGATTTGGGGCTGGTTCCCAGTGTTGTGATTCCGCATAAATTTTAGGCGCCCACTTTTGAGAAATACAATGATACCACTTGTCCCAAGACGCATGTCAGGGCATATGCACGAAAGATGGTTGCGTATTCTAAAGATGAGAAATTGCTGATGCATTTCTTCCAAGACAGCCTGTCTAGGGCATCCTTGGAATGGTATATGCAATTAGAGAGATGCCATGTCTGTAATTGGAGAGAGTTGGTCGAGGCCTTTATCAAGCACTACCAATATAACACTGATCTGGCTTCCAACAGGACCCAACTACAGAATATGTCTCAGAAGAATAATGAAAGCTTCAAAGAATATGCGCAGAGATGACGTGAACTAGCGGCAAGGGTACAGCCGCCCATGTTCGAAAAAGAAATGATGAATTTGTTTATGGATACTTTGCCGGGACGTTATTATGAGAAACTGTTACCTTGCGCGTCAGGCAGGTTTGCTGACTTAATCATGGTCGGGGAAATGTTAGAGAGTGGAATCAAAGCTGGGAAAGTGTCAAGTAATGATGGGTCGTCTTCTGGTCAGGGGAAGAAACCCTATGTTAATTACAAGAAAAAGGAAGAAACAAATTCTGTGTCGTCTTACCGAGGTAAAGGGAAACAGCAACAGAGTTATAATCAGCAAGTAGCTTCGGTGACAATTCCTACAACACCTTCACAGCAGCAACATAATCGTGCTCCACGCCAGCAACAATTTACGCCTAAACAGAACCGACATTTTGATACTCCACCTCTACCGTATTCACAGTTTTTTCAGCATTTGCTACAGTTGCAGTTAATCCACAAAAGGACTCTAGCCCCCCCCACCCCCCCACCGGTAATCCACCTCCGGGTTATAATCCTAACGCCCACTGTGACTTTCATTCTGGGGCACCCGGACACTATATTGAAGACTGCAAAGCTTTTAAGCACGCAGTCCAAGACTTGGTGGATTCAAAGGCCATTAACTTTTCAAATGATGGGCCAAATGTCATTCAAAACCCAATACCGAACCATGGTGGGACTAGGGTTAACGATGTGTTAGAGGAGAGTGAATCTTTGAATTTGGTTATGGATGTCAATGAATTAAAGACTCCTTTGGTGGTGGTCAAGGAGAGGTTATTGAAGGGTGGGGTGTCCCCCGGATGTGATGAGAATTGTTCAGATTGTATCTCGCAAGTGAATGGGTGTGGCTTGTTGAAAGCTGGAATTCAAAAGTTGATAGACGAAGGTCGGTTGCAGTTTGACCGATATGACCAACAGAAAGAAGTTGTTAGCAGAAAAAATGAGGTTGCTACCATTACTATCCCTTTCAAAACAATCACTATTTCAGGTCCTGTAAGACCAGCACCGGTTATTATTATAGTTCCCGGACCCGTGCCATATTATGGAGCCGAAGTGTTTGTTAATGGACAGAAGCAAGAGCTGGTGGGAACCTCTACGGTGAACTCTCATGTTGAGAATGATGATGAAGCATGAGCTATCACCAGAAGTGGCAGAGTCTTCATTCCGTCAGATAATCGAGCTGGCAGTTCCAAACAGGATAAAGGGAAACAGGTGGTAGATAATTTTGTGCAAACGCCAGTAGTGAATGACTCCACGGCAGGGCCGATTAATAATTCCTTCTCAGAAAATGTGGAAGAGTTTATGAGATTAATCAGGAAGAGCGATTACAAGATTGTTGATAATTTGCATCAGACTCCATCCAAAATATCCATCTTATCTTTGCTATTGTGTTCCGAGGCACATCGGAATGCGTTGCTGAAGGTTTTGAACGCAGCCTATGTACCTCAAGAAATATCCCTTAATCAGTTAGAAGGGGTCGTTGCTCACGTGAATGCTGGTAATGGTTTGGGTTTCACTGATTTAGACTTGACTCCAGCTGGGAGGAACCATAATAATGCCTTGCATATTTCTGTTGAGTGTCGTGGGTCGTTGATGTCTCATGTGCTAGTTGATACTGGGTTATCCTTAAATGTGCTGCCAAAGAAGGCTCTGATGAAGTTAGATACTCGTGGGTTGATTTGCACACCGAGTGACTTGGTAGTACGTGCTTTAGACGGTTCTAAGAGGTCTGTTTTTGGAGAAATTGTATTGCCGATCAAGGTTGGTCCTGAAATTTTTGAAGCCACTTTCTACATCATGGACATTCAGCCTGCCTATATTTGTTTATTGGGTCGTCTGTGGATTCACAGTGATGGGGCTGTGACGTCTACATTGCATCAGAAGTTAAAATATATGGTAGACGGGCATGTGGTGACGGTTTGTGGAGAAGAGGACATCATGATAAGCCAGCTATCTACTTTCAAATATGTGGAGGTAGATGGGGAAATACATGAAACTCTATGTCAGGGTTTCGAAGCAGTGAAGATCACTGAGAAGCCTCTCAAGGAAGGTAGCCAATCTAAAGTGGTTCAACCTATAGTGGTACATCAGTCGGAGATTTCTAAGTCTTCCTTTAAAGATGCCCGGGCCGTGGTTGAAGCCGGCGGTTCACAAAAGTGGGGTCAGATTATTGATGTCTAGGAAAAGCGGAATACTCATGGACTGGGTTATAAGCCACCTAAGCGTCCTGAAGAGCCTCCCAAGTTCTATGGTCCAGTTCGTTTCACTAGTACTGGTGTGTTCTTTGATATGATCAATGCTATTGATAAAGAGGGGGATAGTGATTGTGATATGGATAGTTTGATCCGCCCTTGTGTTCCAGGCCAAAGTCTTCGCAACTGGTCGTCAGAGAAGGCCATTTAAGTGACCGGACCAGAGTAATTGCTCCTGTTTGTCATCTGTGTTAATCCTATGTTCTGCCCAAGACGTAGTGATTCTTGTTTGTAGGGCTTGAATGTTTTTTGTATGCTTTTCTTTATCATTAATAAAGGACGTTTTCGCATTCAATGTTTTGATCCCAGTTTTTCTGTTTTTTATTTTTTGCATTAAAACCACAGCAAAATGGCAATGTGTTTTTTTGTTTGATGCATCCATAATAAACATAAATCATCAATCATGCAGGTTTTCTTGTTCAGGCTCCACCCCTCATGATTCAGCTATGGCCCGATACGACTTCGACAATCCCATTTATCAGGCTGAAGAAGAGACTGATGAAGATTGTGCCTTACCAGAGGAATTAGCCAGGCTGTTAAAATAAGAGGAAAAGGTCATTCTGCCTCATCGGAGGAAATCGAGGTTGTTAACTTG
Source organism: Lathyrus tuberosus (assembly GCA_022829125.1). NCBI lineage: Eukaryota > Viridiplantae > Streptophyta > Magnoliopsida > Fabales > Fabaceae > Lathyrus > Lathyrus tuberosus. The sequence goes on along the minus strand of JALAZF010000235.1, from coordinate 9,489,069 downwards.
GGAACCGAGGACGCAAAGAAAGAGGTACGGATTGGGGCTGCTTTGGAAGGCACTGTCAAGGGAAGATTGATTGAAATGCTCCGAGAGTACGTGGATATCTTCGCCTGGTCTTACCAAGACATTCTTGGGCTCGACACTGACATCATGGTACACCGGCTTCCACTCAAAGAAGGATGTGCTCCGGTTAAGCAGAAGCTGAGAAGGACGACACTGGAAATGTCTGTCAAGATTAAAGAAGAGGGTCAGAAACAGTTAGATGTTGGGTTTCTTGCTGTAACAAATTATCCTCCATGGGTTGCTAATATCGTATCTGCACCTAAGAAGGATGGAAAGGTCAGGATGTGTGTTGATTACAGAGATCTGAATAGAGCAAGCCCGAAAGACGACTTCCCGCTTCCTCACATTGACGTGTTAGTGGACAACACCGCTCAGTATTCTGTGTTTTCCTTCATGGATGGCTTCTCTGGGTATAACCAAATCAAGATGGCCCCAGAGGACATGGAGAAAACGACATTCATAACACCGTGGGGAACATTCTGTTACAAAGTGATGCCCTTTGGATTGAAAAATGTTGGGGCAACCTATCAGCGGGCGATGGTGACTCTCTTTCATGATATGATTCACAAAGAGATCGAGGTCTATGTTGATGACATGATTGCGAAGTCACAGACGGAGGAAGAACATCTGGTTAATCTTCAGAAACTGTTTGAAAGGTTGAGAAAGTTCAGACTAAGGTTGAATCCGAACAAATGCACCTTCGGAGTGAGATCTGGAAAGTTACTGGGTTTTATTGTCAGCGAAAAAGGTATCGAGGATGACCCTGCTAAAGTAAAAGCCATTCAAGAAATGCCTGAGCCAAGAACAGAAAGAGAGGTTCGTGGTTTCCTAGGGATGTTGAACTACATTGCTAGATTCATTTCTCATCTTACAGCCACGTGTGAACCAATATTCAAGTTGTTAAGAAAAGATTAGGCGGTCAGGTGGAACGAAGACTGTCAGAAAGCGTTTGAAAAAATAAAAGAATATTTGCAGGAACCTCCGGTCCTCATGCCGCCAGTGCCAGGAAGGCCATTGATTATGTATCTTATGGTTCTTGAGAACTCAATGGGGTGTGTGCTCGGTCAACACGACGAGTAGGGTAGAAAAGAGCATGCCATCTATTACCTGAGTAAAAAGTTTACTGATTGTGAGTCGAGGTACTCGATGCTGGAGAAAACATGTTGTGCACTCGCTTAGGCAGCTAAGCGGTTGAGGCAGTATATGTTAAACCACACAACCCTCTTGATTTCGAAGATGGATCCGATCAAGTATGTGTTTGAAAAGCAGGCGCTTTCTGGAAGAATAACCCGTTGGCAGATGGTTCTGACAGAATACGATATTCAATATGTTTCCCAAAAAGCCATTAAGGGAAGTGTTTTGTTAGAATATCTTGCTGAGCAGCCAATTGAGCATTATCAACCGATGAAGTTTGAATTTCCTGATGAGCATATCATGTATCTGAAGATGAAGGATTGTGAAGAGCCTCTACCTGATGAAGGGCTAGAAATTGGGTCCCATTGGAAGCTAGTCTTTGATGGGGCTGTTAATTCATATGGCAACGGGATCGGGGCAATCATTACGACTCCAAAAGGTTCTCACATACCTTTTACTGCCCGGTTAGCGTTCGTATGCACCAACAATGAGGCGGAGTATGAAGCATGCATTATGGGGTTAGAAGAAGCAATTGATTTGAGAATCAAGAACCTTGATGTTTATGGTGATTCCGCGTTGGTAGTTAATCAGATTACAGGTGAATGGGAGACTCGTCAAGCGAACTTGGTACCTTATAAAAACTATGCCAGAAGGTTGTTACCTTTCTTTGACAGAGTTGACTTTCATCATATACCCCGCTTGGAGAATCAGATGGCTGATGCGTTGGCGACATTATCTTCGATGTATAAGGTGAGTCGTTGGAATGAAACTCCTTCGATTAGAATCATGCGTCTGGATAGACCAGCTTTTGTGTTTTCAATTAAAGATGTGTCAGATGGCAAACCTTGGTATCATGATATTAAGGTTTATTTGAAGAGTCAGGAGTATCCAGAGGGTGCATCCACCAAAGATAAGAAAACTATGAAGAGGTTGGCAGGGAACTTCTTTTTGAATAAAGACGATGTACCGTACAAGAGGAACTTTCACATGGCCTTGCTGTGTTGTGTTGATGAACACGAGGCAAACCTGTTAATGGAGGAAGTTCATGAAGGATCTTTTGGTACCCATGCTAATGGGCATGCTATGTCTAGAAAGCTTTTGAGAGCGGGGTATTACTAGATGACTATGGAGTCTGATTGTTTTAAATATGCCCGGAGATGTCACAAATGCCAGATTTATACAAATAAGGTGCATGTGCCGCCTACTCCTCTGAATGTGTTGTCATCACCTTGGCCCTTTGCCATGTGGGGCATTGATATGATCGGAAAGATTGAGCCGACTGCTTCCAACGGACATCGTTTCATTTTGGTTGCCATCGATTACTTCACGAAGTGGGTAGAAGCAGCTTCATTTACCAACATCACCAGACAAGTGGTAGCCAGATTTATCAAGAAGGACATCATCTTCTGGTATGGAGTCCCGGAGAGAATCATTACTGATAGTGGTTCAAATTTGAATAACAAGATGATGAAGGAGCTATGTCAGAGCTTTAAGATTGAACATCACAACTCTTCTCCCTATCGTCCGAAGATGAATGGGGTTGTTGAAGCAGCAAATAAGAACATAAAGAAGATTGTGCAGAAAATGGTAGTGACCTATAAAGACTGGCATGAGATGCTGCCTTATGCTTTACATGGTTATTGTACTTCGGTATGCACATCGACTGGGGCAACTCCTTTCTCACTGGTATATGGTATGGAAGCAGTTCTACCATTAGAGGTTGAGATTCCTTCTTTAAGAATTCTGGCAGACGTGAAGCTTGATGAAGCTGAGTGGGTACGTTCCAGACTGGATCAGCTGAACCTTATTGAAGAGAAGAAATTGGCAGCCATTGTACATGGTCGATTGTATCAGAGCAGGATGAAGAAAACCTTTGATCAGAAAGTGTGTCCTCGGTGTTTTCAAGCTGGTGAATTGGTTTTGAAAAGGATCCTTCCTCCTCAAACAGATCACAGGGGCAAATGGACTCCAAACCACGAAGGGCCATATGTAGTAAGACAGGTTTTCTCTGGTGGATCCTTATTACTCTCAACTATGGATGGTGAAGATTTTACGTCCCCTGTGAACGCAGACGTAGTCAAAAAATACTTTGCATAAAAGAGACCTGTTGGACACAAAAAGAAAGTCCAGGAAAAAAAGGGGCATCCCGGCGAACCATAAAAAGAAAAGGTTCAGGCAAAAATTAGGGATAAAAAGAAAAGAATAAACCCGCAAGGTTGAAAACCTGAAAAGGCAACTTTGGCAAAAATGGGTATCCCGGTGGATTGAAAACCCGAAAAGGGCGATCCAGGCAAAAGTTAGGAATTTTAAAAGCAAAGGCTATGATCTGCGTTCGATCTGTGAACACTTTTGATATACGGAAATTTCGAAGGAAAAGGAATTAGTCCAGTCAGTCTTTTCGAAGGCCAAAACATCTGTGGATAAGCGAGGTATATTGGGTCATAGCTGAATTGAATCATGGTGGATATCTGTTCCCCACATTGCCGACATGTGTATTTTCTTTTATTTCTTTTGTGCAATTACCTCTTTTCAGGAATTGCTTCCAAATGTAAACGCCTATTTACAGGCCAACTCATTCAATAAAATTTTCATTTTTACTCAGAAAGCTTTCCATTTGTGTTTTTGCTTTTACTATTTTGTTTGTGAAAACGTCCGATATTTTGATAAAACATTGCATGCGAAAATGTTAGGCTTTACGAAGCATATCGGAAAACAGTGGAAATTGCTTAGGCAACGGTCGCTGTAATGGTAATAAGAGTAGCCTTTTTGCATATAGAACTTTTTGTTGATTCTGTTTGCAGGGTAACAGGTTTGTCCTTCCCCGGTAGAGCTACTCTCCTCGACATTGAAAAGTTCATCCACAGCAGGTTATTGTTCTCCCAGCCAGAGTGTCGAGAATTGTCTTCCTCAGCAGAGTACAGAGGATTAATTCCCCAGCTAAAGTTGTGATAGATTCATCACTTTCTCAGCAAACAATCAGAAGTTGATGCTGATGCATCCCCAGCAGGAGACTTATGGGATATCTTCTTTGGGTAGAGATGTTATTTTCCCCACAGGGTCTAAGCACTCCGTTAGTCAAGAAATGTTTTTCTCACCAGCAATGGTATGAGTTAATCCCCTCAGATCGGTAAACTTGATGTTATCTTCCAGCAGAGTTGATGTCGTCACCTACCATTCCCCAAGCAGATTTGCTGGTATTGACTGATGTTCCCCAGCAGGGTAAAGATCCAGGTAGAAGTCATTGCTAATCCTCAGCGGAGAGAATTTCTCTTTGGGTTCCATCTTCAATATTCATCCTTATCTATCCCCAACATAGTGGAACTTTTCTCGGAGTCATCATCTCCAACAGAATTTGTGATCAGGAAGTCGTTCAGCGAAATCTTCCTCAGCAGGATCTCTTATTTTGGAGGATAATTTAGTTTGTCATCCCCGGTGGAGTCGCCTTTGTCTTCAGCATTTATTTTGCTGGGACGCTTCTTTTGCATTGCATAAGCATTTTGCATAGCATCCTCCCAATCGCGTAGCATTTCCATTTCATATGGAGCATTACGCCATAGAAAAATTCAAACATATGCATTCGAAACATAAGCCAGGTTTGATATCCTTTACCAGATTCTTTCCCCAGCAGAAAGTAGCATGATTCAGGAGATGTTGTTTAACATTGCACCGCAACCAGTGGATTTGTCCTTCTTGTTGGTCCTTCCGACATTCCCCCGCAGAGTTGTCTGTTAAGATTTCTCTATTCCCCAGCGGAGTTATCATTGTAGATCCGTTGATTCTACTTATCTTGGGTTGGAAAGTCCATCTTTGGCTGGGTCTTTCTTTTCGAGACCACTTTCGGTCGTACTCGTTTATCCTTTTCGAGTCCGCTTTCGGTTGTACTCGTTTATCCTTTTCGAGTCCGCTTTCGGTCGTACTCGTTTATTCCTTTTCGAGTCTGCTTTCGGTCGTACTCGTTTATTTCTTTTCGAGTCCGCTTTCGGTCGTACTCGTTTATCCTTTTCGAGTCCGCTTTCGGTCGTACTCGTTTATTTCTTTTCGAGTCCGCTTTCGGTCGTACTCGTTTATCCTTTTTGAGTCCGCTTTCGGTCGTACTCGTTTATCCTTTTGGAGTCCGCTTTCGGTCGTACTCGTTTATTTCTTTTCGAGTCCGCTTTCGGTCGTACTCGTTTATCCTTTTCGAGTCCGCTTTCGGTCGTACTCGTTTATTTCTTTTCGAGTCCGCTTTCGGTCGTACTCGTTTATCCTTTTCGAGTCCACTTTCGGTCGTACTCGTTTATCCTTTTCGAGTCCGCTTTCGGTCATACTCGTTCATCCTTTTTGAGTTCGCTTTCGGTCGTACTCGTTCATCCTTTTCGAGTCCGCTTTCGGTCGTACTCGTTCATCCTTTTCGAGTCCGCTTTCAGTCGTACTCGTTTATCCTTTACGAGTCCGCTTTCGGTCGTTCTCGTTTATCCTTTTCGAGTCTGCTTTCGGTCGTACTCATTTATTTCTTTTCGAGTCCGCTTTCATTCGTACTCGTTTATCCTTTTCGAGTCCGCTTTCGGTCGTACTCGTTTATCCTTTTCGAGTCCGCTTTCGGTCGTACTCTTTTATTTCTTTTCGAGTCCGCTTTCGGTCGTACTCGTTTATCCTTTTTGAGTCCGCTTTCGGTCGTACTCGTTTATTTATTTTCGAGTCCGCTTTCGGTCGTACTCGTTTATCCTTTTCGAGTCCGCTTTCGGTCGTACTCGTTTATCCTTTTCGAGTCCGCTTTCGGTCGTACTCGTTTATTTCTTTTCGAGTCCGCTTTCGGACGTACTCGTTTATCGTTTTCGAGTTTTTGAGTCCGCTTTCAGTCGTACTCGTTCATCCTTTTCGAGTCTGCTTTCCGTCGTACTCGTTCATCCTTTTCGAGTCCGCTTTCGGTCGTACTCGTTTATCCTTTTCGAGTCCGCTTTCGGTCGTTCTCGTTTATCCTTTTTGAGTCCGCTTTCGGTCATACTCGTTTATTTCTTTTCGAGTCCGCTTTTGGTCGTACTCGTTTATCCTTTTCGAGTCCGCTTTTGGTCGTACTCGTTTATCCTTTTCGAGTCCGCTTTCGGTCGTACTCGTTTATTCTTATATCCCTAGTGGATCCTCCTTCGGTCGGTCTATCCTCCCGAATTCACCTTCGGCCGTTCTCGTATTCATTCTATTTACTCATCCCCAAAGGTTGCAAATTTCCAGGTTATTGTAGTATTCAATCTCCCTGTATCCCGATTGTCTGAAAGCCGTTGCTTCCATACCCTCGGATCCAAGAAGTTTGAATAGGGGCAGCTGTAACACCTCAAAATTTTCCCTCTTACTTTTAGTACTAACTGGCTTATGTTTCATTTCATTCTTGCATTAGCATCTGTGTATATCATTGGTTCTTATCATGGGATCAAGGTATCTAACTTAGTTCAGAGGAAGAAGCTGTTTTCCAGAGGTTCAAGCAAAGTTCATGTGTATTGTCCAAGGGGCTAAGAAGAGAGAAACTTCTTGATGCTATAAATTCTTGAGCCACAAAGGAGCCTAAGGCTTCAAGGTGTCTTAATTGGTCCATCATCTCATTATAAGATCAAGATTGGCAAGAAGTTTCAAGGGCATCACACTCTCCTTGCATGATGGTTCAAATTAGGTTTTTGAGATTCTTGGGTTTAACCCTCCAATGGGCATGTTCTTTGAGTTTTTATCATCATAAAATGGCACATCTCATCATTTTCTGACAGGATACACATCATACTCAGAGGAATTTGGATTTGGAGGATGTGCTAATTCCTCCTCGACTGAAGGCACCAAAACTAGGGTTTGCCATAAAATCAGTTTATCTCTGATTTTTTGGGCAAGACTTGATTCCATGGTATTCCTCATGTCCCTAAGTGTCTAAGATTGGAGGATTGTCCATCAATTTGGTTCAGAAGGGTTTCAATTGTTCAAAAGATTCAAAATCACGAGAATTGGGGATAAAGTCAACTATGCAGTGAAAAAGTCAACTCCTAACTTTTTGAGGTCAACTTTATGATTTTCAAGTTAAATATGATCCATGGATGAGATTTTATCAAGAAATGTCTAAGGATTCATCAAAAATCAAGAATTTGTGAAAGTTTCCATTTTTGGCAAAAATAGGGTTTTAGAACTTACTATTTTTGGCAAGTTTTCATGGTTTAGAGGTTACTTTCAAGGCCAGATTTCTTCATGATACAAGCTCCATTTCAATTTTCTTCAAACATGAAAGTTGTAGAGCTTATTCCAAGCTTTCCAACCATGTAAAGTTTGTCTCATTTGGATTATTTTTTAGAGAGTTATGATGTTTTAAAGATGGAGGTTTCAAGTTGTAAAATTTGAAAACTTAGACATTTTTCTAAGTTATTTCTTTGGCTGACTTGTGGACATATCTTCATGGCTTGTTTTCACAATGTTCTAAGCCTCAAATCATCTTATTTTTAACATGAATTTTGTTCTCCACATTTCCTACTTTTCATTGATCTCAAGGTTGTCTCAAGTGATGCCTTATTCCTCAAGATATGTTCATGCAAAGTAAGGTGTTTAGGTTGATTTTAAGGCATTGGTTGGTGACATATTTGTGAAATTTTTCTTGAAGCATGATGACATATCTATTGCCATACGAACCATAGTCTCTTTTATGTCATATTCCTTTGCCCAAAATGACCAAACAAGTGTCATACCATCATACACATGCCATGAATATTTTTACCATAATTTGCAAAAAACAAAATAAGGACAATTCTGACCTCTCCATTTCCTCTCACGTGCCAGCCATCTTCACACCTTTCTCACACTCAATTCCACTCAAAAGATTACACTCCCTACACCCCTCACAATGGCCAAACCCGTGTGTACATCACCCTTAGTTTTTTTTTTTGGTAAAACTTCAAAACAAATTTTCTTTTGGTTCAGGCCCAACTACCACTCATAATCCACCATATTTAAGCAAGGCAAAACCTAAAACAAGGGAGAGGTAGAGATTGCTGCAAGAAAAGATCCGAAGGAGCTCAAATCTACACCACACTTTCTTTCTTCGAATCAGCCCTTTTCTGGAGGATTTCTCTCATTTATTGCTTCAATCCTACTCAGTGAAAGCTCGGAAGTTCAGTGGTGACCCTTATCTGAAGTTTGAGCTACATTTGAAGTACCAACGGAGTTGCTCCGTTAGGTAACACTCTCCCTTTCGAATCTGCCATAATTTACGTTCACTTTGCTTGTTTTTTGATGATTCTGAAGTCCTCTAGATGTAGAGGCAATGACTGCATAGTTGTTGTGTTGATTTACATGATTTCCAGCTTTTGTTCAAGATTTTTGCGTGCTGTTTTCATGCTATACAAATACTTTTTTTGAAAATCCACGATCATATCCGTATTCCTCTTGATCCCCTCTGCAAGATGATGCCAGGTGTTGTCATTTTTGCCACGTTTTACAGTCATCTCCGGCGACGGGGGGCCGGAGAAGACAACCGGCGTAGGGTTCCGGTGCGTTGAGGTGTCTCACGTTGGACCTTTTGACCAACCAATCGCGTTTGAGCTTTTTTGCCACCCCGTCACTTGAGTGCGGCTGAGTTTAGGATGAAACACACCGTTTCATTAAAAGTTTTTTTTTGTTTTATTTTATTTTATTGTGTTTTTTTTCTGATTGGATTGGGCCCATGCACATTTAGCTCTTTGCACCCCACTGATTGTGACCCAACGCGTGCAGAACCTGGTTCCCGTTGTTGTTGCTTTTTCTTATACACCCCCTTTCCTTCATTTCTTTTTGGTATGTTCCTTTTCTTTTATTTTCCAATTTCAATTTCATTTTAATTACAAAACATAATATAAAAATCCCCAAAAATACTTTTCTGAATATTTAATGTCTTATCTT